>DWFO01005773.1:0-10311 GCA_018246595.1 Mimoniades nurscia nurscia
TAGTGCCTGACCCGGGAATCGAACCCAGGACCTCCCGTTCGGCAGTCGCACTCGCAACCAACACGACCAACGAGGCAAAATCGAATAGATTCGTAGATACTCTTATTTTGATTAGTTGCCTGCGCCATCAGTCCGTCTCATTCGGTACGGGGAGCCGCATCGGGGATCGTAAATGAATTGACGATAATTGTTTTGGAGTGATTAGTGCGCAAATTACAAACTTCAGCACCTGATCGAACCGATTTACAAAGACAGCATATATTCTGATTTCAACTGCACTCAATCAATCAAATCTCAATGAAATCACTCAATCAAAAGCATAATATGTTGTCAAGTAAAGAAATATTGATGACTGATTCCCATGAAACATTGGTAGACGTCATTCATTTCTTCTTTAAAATGTTTAGTCTGGCCGTGTGCGGTGGACACGTACGTGAACAGACAAATATTTGGCGGGAGAAAACCAATATGGCGGTCCCTTAGGAATGCTTTTAAAGGTGTGGGGCAAATATCTTGGATCCTATGAGGTGGAAAGGATCGGAGGAAATTGCTAGAACAGAAAACAGAGAAACGAAATTGTGTTTTTTTGTCCTTTTTTTACGTATTTTATTATACGCCGCGTACGATGTCATTCGATACGTCTCGGTACACTTAGCGTGTTATTGTTCTAGCGCTGGGCACGAGTCTCGTCTCAAGCTCGGGTTAAGGCTAGCTTGCAGTGGTCGCTTACTTAGCTAACTTGAATTTAGAACATTATAGAAAACTCTAGACATGAAAGTCTGTTGATGTTTTCCTTTGCCGTTACAGCTAATGATATTAAGTCTTAACGGTTTTCCACACAAGCTACATCGCAAATAATGTTATAATCTGTTGCATGCGCATGTATTTTGAATTTGTGTTGGCAGGGAATGTTGACAACCGACAGTGATATGCATCATGCATGAAGATGGTCGCTAAAGACATTAGAAATTAATAATATTACAAAAATAAACAAGGCCTGCCATTCAGAAGACTATACAAAGTTATGTACGATTAGTTCTTGAAGATTCGAAGATGATCTTATAAGATCTGTAATATTTTATGAACCAAATATTTATGGGTTTTAAAAGATGTGGTAGTAAAAATTGATGTCCATATTATTATTTGGAACCTGTTTTTGTTGTAAACACAGACGAAACCACGGGCGCTATTTCGCAAAAATACGCAAATAAAAGCCAATGGGCTCAAAACTAAAGTACACGGTAGTGCAAATAATTAAAAGATCGTTCAAAAGAAGTTAAAACAAAAAAAAAACAAAAGAACCGAACGTACTTCCCATAGAATTTCGTTCTACAACCCCTCGGTAACCACCCCTATTTATCACATGGGGTATTTTAGTATTATTCGCACCACCGCTGGGTGTGGTTGTTCTAGTCGGTTGGGAAATAATTGACTTTTTATATGGCAATTAGTTTGTCATCAAAATTGGAGGGAATTAAAAAATAGCAAAGAAAGCTTCTTGTAAACGTCTTTTCTAATCTAATTCATAAAATTGGAGGCACTCATTTTGATACTGTGATTTTTTTGATTCCTAATAAAATTGTCCATACGTAATTTGCAATACACCTTTTGAATATTTTTTAAATATCAAAAGTGATACTTTATGTCGCGTGCTTTTTGACATAAGTGTGAACATGACATTTGACATTTCAATAAAAAGAAATGTACATAACTTTTTTTAATTCCGTCGAAAAGATCAACTAAAGATAAATTGTGATAAAGGCGTAAATACCGAAACTTTTTTATCATTATTATAACCGTAAAAATTTGATACATTTTTTACAGTAGTGCGCGTGTATACGTATTAGTTTCTACGGGAATTTATTAAGTGAACGTTTTTATTTATAACAAAAGTGTACTTATAAGAATACACTACAATATTTGAGATCGGTGAGTACATTTTCAATGATACCATGTTTACGTTGTGGCGCGCGTGTCATCAGCTTGATGGTGATGACGCGCAGGGAGCAGCGGCCAGCGCTGGCTCAGTGCGGCGGCTGGTGGCCGATGTTGGCAACATGCTTAATTAATGGCAATAGGCTCACCACCTATTCCACAGTGGGACGCAAAAGTAACTGGTGAAACGTGGGAGTGTTCTCTCTTCCTCTGCCTACCTCTTCGGGGATTACAGGCATAATGTAACGTATGCTTAACTGTTCCGCGATTTTATGTACGGGCTATACACGCGTCCTCAAACATTGCAAGTTTCTCCAATTTCAAACTGGTTGTTACTGCCTCGTTGGTCGTGTTGGTTGCGAGCGCAACTGCCGATTAGGAGGTCCTGGATTGAAATCCCGGATTAGGCACTACTGGGTTTTTCTAATTCAGATTTTCTAGTAGTGGCTCGGAGTTTGGATATGTGCCCGGTGTATGGCAATAGACTCACCACTTATGCCATAGTGGGACATAAACGTAATTTATGAAACGTGGAAGTTTTCTGCACTCGTCTGCCTATCTCTTCGGGGATTACAGAAGTGATGTTACTTTTTGTTTAAACTGGCAATTCTTACATAAGTCGTGATTGTTATCTTGCAGTAACAATCGTGTAGCCGTGTTGAAGGGCCCACTAGTACTAAAAGAGCATTGGTGCTTCGACGTGGGTTACATTTAACGTATAATTGTATCCTTTACTTCTATAATTACACTGCACGACTCGAACTGAGTATTACTGAAATGTTTTAAATCGATTCAGCGATGCGGTTTTTTCATTTTCAAATACAAAATGGGCTTTGCTGTTTCACAGCAAAACTCCTAACTACAAGAGTATTAGTGAGCACGTGTCAAACAATATCTCGTATACTGATAGAGTCTAGTGCTAGAGCTAATGTCATACCATCATCGTATGATCAACTGGTATTTGCCGCTTAGCAGCTGGGACTTGGTGGGCCGTACCCTAGTGGAAGCTCGTAGGAGTTATTATATATTCATCAACAGAACGTATGTACGCGTAGTAATATTCAAATAATTTATCCACCCCCAACTCCGATAAAAATATATATACACTTTACTAACTTTCAAATAATATCGACCGAGGGGTAACTTCGACCCCTTTTGGATACTTCGGAAACTTTACATTCATAGCGCCGAAAATTTGGCGTTTGGCTCGAAGGAATTTCATTAAGCTATTGTACTATTATGCGGATGTCGGAGAAATTGACGGTTAATATGCAATTTCCAATATACGATAAGAGATGGCGTTAATAGTTTTCTCTTGAACAAAATTTGTGCTTACGTAATTTAGCAAAGTTAGCGAAGCAAGTACCCAAAGTGTGCGGCAGCGGTTCGATGCGAAGAGCTCAGTGGCATGTTATAGAAAAAATCTATGTTTGCCAATGGACGATACCTTGATGATAAATTATTTAGTTAATTGGTTTCTTAATTTCTAATGTGCTCCTAAAACCTTATGTAGTATACTGAAACATTACATAACGTTCATTTAACGCACCTCTTGAGAAGGAAAACGGAAGATGCTCAAATATATTTTTATGTAACTTTTTTTGTTTCTGTACCTACTCGAGAGCGAGGCGCTTAACGAATCTTTGTAATTCTGACGTTCAATATTTCTCTTTAATGGATGGAAGTACTTTGAACGTGACGGAATATCTGCCGGCGTCCAGAATAAATAGTTTGTTATTGATTATACCAACGGCGGGCTATTGTAATTTAGAAATTGGCTATCCCGACGTACAGCGACTCTATTAAATTTCAAATTGTTTCCAACACACGGTCTTGATTGGATAATTTCGATACAACGGAAAGGCTTACCTCTCTTTGAACGGCGTCGGATAAATTAATCTGTCTAGGAAATTTGTTGCCACATGTAGGGAATATTCCATCTAGATATGGGTTGTGCTAGACTGATAGATTGGGGCTCTAGCCAAGCTTTCACGTCCCGGAGTTGGAACATTCGACTACTTGTCGAACTCTTTTCATAAAGTTGCATGCCTTTATAAAAGTTACCATCAAGATATAATTAAAAAAAAAACGAAAGTACATCAGTGAGTCTAAAGATTTTTGACACTCTTTTGTGAAACGTGAATTTTACCAACTTCGTGATAGTTGATTCTTAACTCATCTCATTCATCTAAAAGAATCGTATCCACGCTCGTTTATACCGCGTATCTGCAAGATGTGGAATGAGCTTCCACCTGAGGCTTTACCAGAGCGCTATGACATGGGGTTCTTGAAGAGAGAGCGCAAAGAGAGCTTTCCTTCAAAGTCGGCAACGCGTTGGCCACTCCTCGGGTGTTGCCAATGTCCATAGGCGACGGTGGCCACTTACAGTCAGGAGGCCCGGCTGTCTGTTTGTCAGGCTAAATATATAGGTATAAAAAAATCCAATGCATGGAATGAAACCAAGTTATTGATATCTAAGTATTAGAGGAGCGAATTCGTTTAAAAATATGGACTCTTAACAGTACATTGTAGCCCGGAAGCAGTATAACAGGGAGTCAGCGGGCAGAAGACATCTGCATCACCAATGACCCGCCTCCGCCAAGCGGCTCCAAGGGCCGCCTAGCAGTCTATCCCTTTCCTTTCAATGTATAAGACGTAGGTATAATAGAACAAGACGACTATACAACAGGCAGCCACGTTATAATGTTCTTAGTTAAATGTTCTACCACAAGTATGTTACACAGCGCACGCATGAGGTGCCCCGTGGCTAACACATTGAACGTTGTTCCTACTGAGGTTTCCTGGGGACTACGACGTGCCCTTCGGGAACGGCGTGATCACATCTCTATTAGAAGCCCAGCAAAGCATCAGCAACTTGTACGATCCTCGCACGTGTGTGGGCCGCCGCGTCCTCTGCGCGTCTGGTGCGCGGGGTTGATGCAACATTATATTTATAGACAAAAAACAGATATCGAGTTTGAATGCGGTCTTATTTAAACTGAAATGTAAATACTATGCTAATGAATCTGCATAATATGGTTCAGGGTGATAAGATTGCAGTTTCTCCCAGTCGTGGGAGTGACCTGCGCCCAGTTGTGGTACGCGGCAAAGCTATTTGCATTGTGACCAGCACAGTAAGTGAGACGTCACCGCAGCGCTAGCGGCGCACGGAACGTACAGTAACAATGATTTAGGGCGCGCCCGTGACTAGTCCTGCTACGTCGCCGGCGTATGGTTCGCTGTCAATTCGTTAAGATAATGACAAACCTGTTAAATCCTATCTTGTAGTAACCCGACGGCCGATAAACTGCACATATTTACTTATATATACATATATACGTCCTTTCTACACCCAGACACACAAACACAACTGTGTGTTAAAATGTATATATTTAAATGCATTTAATTAAGTCGTGCTCATATATTATTAACACCTCCCAGGGCCGTGTACAACGATGTATGAACTGCATAAAATCACCATTAGCGGGGACAGCGGCGTGCGTCACACGCCCGGCGGCCGCGCGCCGGGGATTTACGGCTTGTTACGGATACGGTATCCTGGGAAGCTAGTTTTCTATGTGGTCAGTACGGAAGTGTGTCAACAATTTCATTGCACAAACAAGGATGATTATTATATTAGAATTGGTCTGAAAGTATTATCAATGTTTTGTTATATTAGTGTAGATAATAATGTCTTGGGACATCTCCAAATGCAAACTGATCTCAGAGTAGAAACATTAATAACGTTTGTGTCGTCTGACTGATTGTCTGCTGTCTGATTGACCACATACATATATATAGACGTATACTTACACACTTACCTATTTGAAATGTTCAAATAGCTGATTTGCGTAGTTTGCTCTACGTATAACAATCTCACACACACCTAGACCAGTCCAGCAGTGTGGTAGACCCGATCCATCGCGACTTCGCTGCGATTGGCGAGAGCTCGTGCTGAAGCGCCTCTCATAAATTCGAAATTAATCGTGTTTTGCCAATAAAACATGAGTGAGTTAAGCCAGTTGAATAGTTAAAGAATTCACAAGGGTTGAACAGATGCCACCGTATGCGCCCGGCGTGTATCAGGATTGGACTCCAGGAAGAACTTGACGTTACAAGACATACGTGGTTATTGACCGGTGATGTACACAAGTTTCCAGTGAGTGCCGAGAGCACGCGCCTCACAGAATGTTCTGGAGAACTCTGAGCTGTGTCAGTTCCCTCGCGACGACTGCCTTCCGCTTTACTGCAACTGATGTTTTAACGTCAAAACGCAAGTATACAACATTGAAGTTGTGGTTGATATTCGAACCTCAATCCTCGAAGTGGTGGAGAGACATTTAAACCACAAAGAGACATTTTTTTGAAATAAAAACGTAAAACGAAACCTATAAACCCCGAAGAGGTAGGCGAGGTAGGCAGAGGAATGTGGTACACTCCCACGTTTCACCAGTTACGTTTACGTTCCACTGTGGAATTGGTGAGCGTGTTGCCATACACCAGGCATATATACAGACTCCGAGCCAGTACTAGAAAATCTAAGTTAGAAAAATCCAATAGGGCACGACTCGGGGTTTGATCCCAGGACCCGTTGACCGGCAGTCGCGCTGGCAACCAACACAATCAGCGAGGCAGTCGAAATTTCATTGAACGAACGCTCATTGTTCCCGAACTGGTGACACTGTCGTCCCGCGGTCGGCCCTCGCTCCCCGCTCAGATAGCGCGCGCGCCACGTGGCGCCACGCGACGTCACGCGGCGCCGGGTCAGGGGCCGACACAGATACTCGATCGGCTGATCTGTTGTTTGGTTACAAGCACACACTTAGCAAATGTATGGGATTTTTTAATGATTTTAATTTAAGCTTATTTTTTGTCCGTCGTGGCCATAAAAAATAGATCTTTTAAAGTATGAAGCTTTAATAAGTGTATAATACTATTTATATGTATGTATAAAAATACCACTTCATTAAGTTGCAGGAATGTTTCAAAAATTATATTTTTTTTTACATAATTTTATCTACATTTTTGATAGAAGAAAGGACTTCATGTATTGTAACACATTGCACGCCCACGTTGAGTCAAGTATAAAAAAAAACAATTTCACGCCTATAATTCCCGAAGAGGTAGGCAGAGCAATGTAGAACATTCGGTCAAATATGATTGAACTGTTATATTTTTATGAACCTTTGTACCATGTTAGTCGTCTCGTGGACAGAGAGAGAAAGAGAATGGACTTGGTGCTTTATCTTTATGTGAATCATTGTATCCGCTCGCCGCCCGCGAGTCAGTCACTGAAGAAGCCAGACCAGATACGATTACACGTAGGTATACCATAAGAAGGTATACAAAAAGACATTATCTTTCTGTCACTAAGACATTTTAATTTACATAAGTGGCGCGCCTGATGTACCAGTATATACAGCATCGCCTTGGACGTGAAGCAGTAGACACAGGACTACAGGTACTAGCCGCTATTAATAACCTTTATACACCTATATTCCTTGTAATATTATCTTCTTTTAATCATTTCACCACATTGCTATTCGTGGAATACGCATTTTTCCTAAAAAAGTATTCTAACATTTAATTCTTGATACAAAATCTTTTTCATAATGCGCTAACAATAATCATAGTGACCATTGTGCGTATCTTGTCAACGTGGTGACCCCTGGACGTATCGGTGACGAGCCGCGTGGCCGCAGTTAGCAGAGCGCGCGGCGCGGGAACTGATCGTTTGTAACTAATAATAATAACTGCACGAACAGTACTGTACACAGTCTCAAATCAAAATATAGTTACGTATCCTTTTATACTATATTTGATTAAAACCCAAAGCCCAAAGAGATAAAAGGAAACATGCTAACGTATTTTTGTTTTAGCAACGCAATAGGTATCGCTCCTGTAATTCCTGATGAGGCAGGTGGCGGAGCGTTGTACACTCCCACGTTTCACCAATTACGTTTACGTTCCACTATACAGTAGGTTAAATAAATAAATAAAAAAAAAACAAACAAATCCGGTTCTAAGTCTCGATGGGAGAGTCAGAAGGATTTGAAACCGACGTGCATGTATGAAGATATTGATGAGTGTAAAAGAAGCGCTGCAGTTCTGTAAGTATAGAGATATTTGGCCCCCGGTACTCCCTGACTACTCTATAAGGGATCTGGCGTGAAGATATAGATGCATGTATGTATGTATGGTTACAAGTCTATTGTCATACACCAGGCACATGTACGGACTACGAGCCACTAGTAGAAAATGTAAATTAGAAAAGGGCAGTAGTGCCTGACCCAAGATTTAAACTCAGGGCCTTTCGAATGACTGTCGCGTTTGCATCCAACACGACCAATGAGGCAGTCAACGAAGGTTTAACACTTGTAACAGTTTATTAAAAAGGTAAACAATGCCATTTAATTTGGAATTTCGTGTAAAAATATTTGTGTAAGTGTAGCGTGGTAATAGTTAAATATGTACTTAAAGATAGGAAGCTAAAAACGGCAGCTTACACTACAAGACGGAACGTTGTTTTATCACAAGAATATGACATTTTATTTGTACTTGTTTTACATCACCATTTTATATTCTTTTATTAATCCACTTAGTTACAACTTTTCTTTTTAATGAAATTCTTTAAGCTTCAGTTACAGAAATCAAACAACAAATGACACTATCTGTCGAACAAGAATCGAAAATATCACACGTAATCGTATAATTAGTTAATAAAATAAACAATATGTTAACAAAATGTCAAATTATAAAGACCATAGGTTATAAAAGGAATTGGGTATTTAAAAAAAACCATTAAATAGCAGATATATTTAGAAGAGCCGTTCTAAAGATAAATGGTGCAAATAGCGGACAAAGGACACATTGTGCACGTTACATCACGTAAGATATTGTGCCATGCTTTAAATTTAAATCAGCGACATCTATTGAGTTTTATTCTGTTACCTATACCTAATAATGGACACGAAGTTTAATACTAATATTGTTACAATAACATTGTCAAAAGGTTATTAATATTTGCCACTCCATAATTTCTTACTTCTCGGCGACGGCCCGGCTTGGACCACAACAATATTGCAATATTAATATATTTTTCCATTAATAAATTTACAAGACTACCAAATCAATTAAAAATATATTATAATTTAAAAGTACAAAAAGATTTTCCAAATAACGAAATAGATAATACCAATCCGCTTTGCTTTCAAGAAACCTAATATAATTGAAAATTGTCCGCAAGAAGCTTTGTATCGCGGCACGAGTCTGTTTCTTTTTTCTTATTGTCGCCTCTCATTTTCTTGTCTCACAGCGACACCAACTAATTACAGTGCTGTGGGTTGCGCGGTTTGCGCGCTACGTACGTACATATGTACATACTCTATGATGCACAATAGCAAGCTTTTATGTACACTCACCCCAGTGCTCTACATAAAACGTAATATATTTGTAATTAGACTTACAGACTACACTTAGTAGACTGCTTCGTTGGGCGTGTTGGTTGCAAGTGCGACTGCCGATCAGGATGTCCTGGGTTCGATTCCCGGGTCGGGAACTACTGAATTTTTCTAATTTAGTTTTTTCAGCAGTGGCTTGGAGTCTGGTATTGCCATATCTGGCCATTGCCATTACCAGACTCCGAGCCCATTGGCTCACCACCTATTCCATAGTGTGACGTAAATGTATCTGGTGAAAAGTTGGAAGTGTTCTACATTCTTCTGCCTACCTCTTCGGAAATTACGTTATATTTTTTTTATTAGTTTTTTTTGTAAATTTCTTACTTATTTGTAAATTTCTTACCGTTTTACCCACTATATTAAGGTTCCATGCAGTATGCATAATAAATATACTCGTATTATGTTCTACTTACTCTATCTACTATGTAGTGTAATAATCATGGAGATATTACAGACGACGATTATTTTTTGAGACATCTTTTTGCATTTTTTGCTTGTCTGGCCTACTCTACGTAAGTATATATGTATGTAGTGAAATAAGTAATAACTGAAAGAACGTTGTCAAAATGACAACAGATAATAAATTTCACGTTAGCAAATTGGCGCGCAATTTGATGATAATTTAGATTGACTTATTACATATTGTCAAACAAAGCTTTTGGATTCTCGCTGTTTCTAATTTGAATTTAGAACGTTTTGTACGTCAATTATCGTGCGCTAGAGACAGCTTTATACACTTCAAACAGGTACAAGGCAGAGAAATATATGTTAATGTCGCTAAATAGCAAAAGGTGTGAATATGTTTCATTAGTTTTTGATTGCATGACACGAATTTATTAAATTCAAATTCAAATTGTTTTATTCATTATAAGGTATATACATACACTCAATGAAGGTCATGTTTTAGTCATTGTAC
>DWFO01005774.1:0-10310 GCA_018246595.1 Mimoniades nurscia nurscia
GCAGTAGGATATCAATTAATTGTCCTAATGAATACGCTACTTAGTAAACCGAAGAACAAACGTAACGAAAAGAAAAATGTATGAATACAATATTAACAAACCCTGGCTCATATTTCCATTTAATTAAATTTTATTATAATATGAGTAATCACTAACTATATCAAATTTCACTTCTATACCTCAGTTTAATCTATCAAAAGGGGGTGAATAAACACCACCTCGCAGGCACAGGAGGCTTGCGTGAGCGTATCAGGTGTCGGATGCCCGCCATCTTAACCATACCGTTTACATAGTCTTTATTCCAAAGGCATAAGGTTCAAAACTACATTGCCACGTATTCATGCGATGTATAAGCGACAGGAGCTGATAAATCTAGCTCGGAGTCTAGATTTCTGTGTTAGTCTTAGTATTGTTTACCGCTCTATTCTTCTCTGAACCCGATATGGTTAATGGTGTCTTGCTCAAGTTTCGCGTCTAATTTGTTACTGACACTATAGCTGCTGGCCGAATTCTGACCGCTAATATTTTTGGCTGGAATCAATAAAGTTTGATTGATATTATAAAATTATTTTCCATGGACACGTAGCATAGTATTAAAATTATTAATACATGTTAGGTTCCAATATTTTGGGCATATAGGTATGGATGTTTCGTTAAGTACAAACCTGATATAGCGAGGAACCTAAAAGTTGAGACAGCTATTTAAAAATGGAATAGGAAATGGTAAGGAATGTTGGGAATAGATGATCGATTTGTTATAGTGTAAATTTCGTTTATTGGAACGTTTCTGTGTTACCACTGATCTATGCTGTTAAAACAATAATAATTCCGTTATTCTTTAATTCCGTTAACTTTAATGCACAATTATTGAACAATACGGTCTCAAGGACATATAACGAAGATACTGGTGATAAAATGTTTCATGCACCACAAAAAAAACCATTCATAAATCATGGGACCTAAAATAAACACTGGCCGTAAATGTTCCTTTATTATATTTACGAATATCGTGTGTTGTTCAAAAAACAACCGGCGCTCCGGTTACACGGACATTCGATCCGTCGGGCCGACGTTAATTCTCGAAATGTTATGTTTACAGTTACACTCTACAGAAACGTTTTTAAAACTCAATAAAAATTCGCAATGGGAATTTTTCGTCGAATGTGTACCTATTGCTTTTACTAAATGCAATATGTCCAGATATGTATATCTAACCGGTTATTTCACTAACATTAGGAATTGTGGATTCGAGCTTGTACTCAAAATAATGAAATAATAGACGACATTAGGCACCACATTCGGATACTGCACTCTGCGAAGGGCACTGTAAGCATACCAAATAAACAAGTCTGATCTGATTATAAAAAGTCTGAACAGATCGTAACATTTAAAGTAAAACATTACATTGCAGAATAATAACATTAAGGACACAAATTGCAACTATCGTACGAGTAACATAAAAATATTTTAAGCTGGCAGCATAATGGCTCTTTTACACTTGGCTGACAATTCGAAGTCACTTAGCCGCCAAAAGCGTTTAAATTACTATATGTAAGCAATTAGTCATCTGTCTACGTAGATCGCCGCCGAAGTTGAATGTTACCGACGGTTGGTACGCGTCTTTTAAGAGAATTGCTAATCAGCTTGCACGCTATTATTTCTTCTATAAAATGGCGTAGGAGTCAACTGTATTTGGTATCCGGAATCAAGGGATACCATAAAGTATCCCAGTTTAAATAAGCCTTTAGGTTAGGTAGGTTGATGACATTTAAAAATTAATAAAGATTCTAAATAAAGAAACTAAACACATATTGTTACGCTTAGTTAAAAATTCCCTTACCAGACATGATGGAATGTGATGCGTTCTCTTGGAAAAAGAAACTGTTTAATTTTATGATTCATCCAATACCCTTTAGTTGGGTAATGCGATATAGCTGGCCGGCGACATTTCGGCCGTTCGATTTTAGACTTTTAACTCGGTGTCAGGTGACATTCGATTCTCAAGTTACCCCTATTTTCTAAAGTAGTAAAACTATGGTTACATTAGACAAGGCGAGATTCGAAATTATAATGTGTGCTATGGTGCCCGTATATTAATAAAATTTATTCTTGTTTAAGTAGGTGTATAATATTTAATATATCTAATTTCGTTATTAACATTTTATAGACTTGTCTATTGGTCAGTCGGGTTACTGAGCCAGATCGTTAATCTAGACGTCGTCGGTTCGATTCTTACCTTAACTACCTTTACCTTGGAACTGTTTAAGATTAGAATGAACAGCAGAAATCGTAATTATTATTAGCTGAGATTAAGATATCATACAATTAATATCCCGCCTGAATATCCCAAAAGGTAGGAAACTGCAATTTAAAAAATTAAAACTAAATAAAATTGTAAATTAACTTAAACATTCACGGATTTTTTGCGGTATTTCAAAACTTATTCTGTCCACAACAGCGGTGTTAATACAGTTAAGATCTACCCAGCTATACTATACGTTTGGACGACATTTACTGGCTTTTAACGGAGTATCGGATGTCGCAGGACTCAAGTTCCACATCTATTTGCATTATAATATTGCCTACAATTGTAACGAACTTTAATTTCGTCGAACGATAAGTATCTCCTTGCATAGATGGCGCTGAATTGTAGCGTCGTTATTTAAATTTTGTCTATCAATAGTTCGTGCAAATGTTATTAAAATATCCGTCAATGGCTAGTGACTAGACATTGAATTGATTTGTTGAGTAGAACACTTGTTGGTACACGATCTCTAAATATATAAAAAAAGCCTGTATGTGACTGAAAAGACATGCCGTTTTTTATATTCATGTGATTCTTTCCACCTTACCAGACACACTATTATTTCTGTTTATTTTTTCAGGCTAATCTTTTGAACGGCATGGGGGTACCTAGAATATAAAACACTTTCAACTCTGGCTTTTCAATTTTTATCAACACACTGTAGGTTGCGGGTGTCCTCTCAAAATAAGAGGTTTAAGGTGTGCCATGCTGCCTGAGCACCAGTTCACTAGCTCACACTCTTTAGACAACTTTCTTTTGTATATACGTAGATTTCTGAGGCGAGAAAATGTTTACCTTGGCCATTATAGCAAGTAAAATTATAATGTTTAAATGCAAAATTGTGTGAAAAGATGCGCGTGTGGACTTAATCCAGAACCCTCAAAGTGAGAGGTTGAATTTTTAATTACCAAAGCTACAAATATCCTACCTGGGCACACCTGAATGCCCTGGCCACCTATGGGCAGCAGTGTGGGTGGTGTGAGACGCTGTGCTCTGCGATCCCCAACCCGCATGCCCAAAACGAAGATTATGGACATAACCCCTCGGGCTGCAATTGCAATAGGCTGAAGATGATCGATTGGAAGCTAAAAAAAGCACGAATGCAGGTACCGAGAGTGATTAAGACTCACCTGTCTTAGCCAAATAAGCCAGATATTGGCTGTTGAGGCAGTAAGAAGTCTTAGAAACCGGAGTGTATGTAAGTAGAGTGATGAATATAAACGAAACACGTCGGGATTGGGGATTTGAACCCATGAGTTCTCGACCACTCGACCAACGAGGTGGTCAGTATAATAATATAAACGTTGAAATATTGTCAGTGTAGTCCAATAAACTAAAGGGTATTGGCGTAACGGAATACGCTTGGCGGACGACATTCGGGCGGCCGCTTTTAGTGCAGTGTCGGATGACACTGGACTCTCCAGTTTCATTTCGAGTTCGACACCAGTAGCCAGCACTTGCTATTCATTGCTTACATGAAATTATTGCCCCGGCAATTATTTGGTAATTGTCTAACTCTGTGTAGCCCGTGGTTCGTTTGAAGTCAGTGATTCTCAACCTTTGTGTTATGGGGAACTGTAAGATAAATTTATTTATTTTTCGAGAAACGTCCACAGTAATGTAAATAATGATAGACATGGTCTATAAATGTTAACTGTATTGTAGACTACAATACTACGATATATAATATAGGTGAACATTTGACAGTATATATTTCATTAAAACTAATAAAAATTAGGTATTATTTCAACGTCTCCAATAATTCATGATAAAATTTTGTGCAGGTTTTATTCAGGTACGTAATTTAATCAAAATTTACATTTATTATTGTCAACCTTTCCATTGGTGCGAACCGGTTTCCTCTCGGAAGAGAAGGGTTAAAACCGTAATCTGCCGTGCATCAGGCAGAACGCGAGTTCGTGCGTGTGAATGCATAAGAGAATTTTACGGACAAGTCCAAGGTGTGCAGGTTTCCTCACGACGATGTTCTTCACGGTGACGACAAGAACATTTACATTATTTAGTCATTCTAAATTATTTTACGAAAGCTCTGCGTATACCTGTCACTGGTCCGTCAATAACCGCTTAACTACTGTCTGTGAAAAACTACTGTCTTTTGAGTTGATAAGAATAAGCCCGACCGGAATGCCTCATACTAAGAAAGTTCTTGTCAGCTACGCTCACCAGTGGGCGACAAAGTATACTGCCACATACGCCTTTATTCCTTTATAGTTGTTATCTCAAATTATACGTCTTTGATACGATATCATAAGTGTGGTAACGAAAGGGCAACATAAGACTGTACCGTATTATGTACCGAAACGATATCACAGTAGTGATTTAGTTGTCTTAACGGTAGAGCTGGTTGGGATGATTTTGAAATATTTTTTTTGAAGCCATGTCAAGTGTACTCCGAAAAACATGAAACTAGAAGAAGCGAAAGAAGTGTGACATCAGTCTGTGAAAACCTTTTGCCACTACCTACCCCTATAGGATGTAGTCAAGAATTTGTGTATGTATGTATTTATTGATTGAAATGAGAATAGCATATTATTTTGTTTTGTTATGATGCTGGATCACGAGAAACTGGAAAAAAAAAGTCAGTGGGATATTCAGGTGGCTGTAACGTATCGATTACTATTTTTCAGTGCTTAATTAAAAATGTTTTTAATTACATAATCTGAGAAGCGCGGTTCTGATCGCCGGTTTAATTATCGCAGAAGCCCGACACCGGGCGTTAATTTTAGAGTAAGCGGAAACCGGCTCCGGCGTTTTGCTCACAATATTTGTGCAGTGAAAAATGTTTTATATCGTATTTACTTTCACATCACCGTAGTCCTTTAGAAATACTATCACGAAGATGTTTTATACGTTTAACGTTCTAGATACATTTGTTACCACGATACCGAACAAGTATTCCGTAATGGGACGTAAACGTAACTGGTGAAATGTAGGAATGTACATCTACTGCCTACCTTTTCGCGGATTTCAGGCATGATGTTACGGGTGGTTTTTACGATACAGAACAAAGTTGCAAGTTGATTAGATATAGCCTTTTATAATCATTCGGTTTTCGCTACTGTATGTATGTAGCTCTTTTGAGAATAAGATCGTATAGCCATAGTTTACAACACTGATCAGCGTGCTTGACAACGTTACAAGCATCATATAGTATTTTGTATGAAAATACAAATGAATTTAAGAAATAGAGCTAGACTCTTTTTATCGAAAATATCAGCCAGTATTCCGTCCAAACGCTAGGCTAGCTATCCGAACAATGTTAGTTATATAAAAAAAATATACAAGGTTATTGTTCAGTTATTTTTACGATAATTCTAAAATTCTAAAATTTAAGTAGCCTAAGTTCCTACTTATTACATCAGTTATCTGCCAGTGAAAGTTATCTCCCGTCAAAATCGGTACAGGCGGTTCCTCCAGAGATTAACCGAAACAAACAGGCAGACAGACAGACATAAAAATTGTAAAAAATGTTATTTCGGTATATATACCATGTATGTATATTCATTTAGTAAAAATGTATATGCATTTAGTAAAAAGCGGTTATTTAAATACATATTACAAACAGAGACTTCAATTTTTATTTTATTTTATTTGTATAGATGTTTTTACAGTGAACATATGTTTTTGTTTTCGACTAATCATAATGATTGTCTTTGTTCGCTGTTAAACAATATTTTCATAAAAGACACCGAGCTATGCTCACCCGTAGGTACTTTATTGATGTCAGTCGAAGTTGCGGTAAATTGTTGAGGATTTTGTATCCTTCCTGATTATGTTTCAGCCACCTTCGGATACGCGTATCATGATACATGCTGTTGTTTAAAACGCGTATTTAAAACTTGAAACGTTGATCTGTAATATTATACATGTTTCTGTATTGAAGTTTTTAATTTATCTTGATCCGGTTTTGTTTTAAGATGATTTACCTTTTTCAGATTTTTTTATTTTATTTACATATCACTTTGACCTAGAAGTAAAATAGACGAAAATAAGTCGTCGAAATCGTAACTGTTGGAAATCCTTAGTGTCTATCTACCATGATGAGCGCGATGCTGTGCGATTAAGGTCGGACATTTTTGGCGACGTTTGTAATATTTAGGTTAATTTAAGTTAGGCAAAAATATTTTTTTTAAGTTTGTGACAAAAACGACCTTCCAATTTAATCCGTACTGGAGCAGCGTAGGTACATGTCGCATTTCGAGACTTTTCTCCATTTTACTGCTGCTGAAAGACTCTTGGAAGGCTAGGGAGGGTTTCGTTATTCGAAATAGACATGTTTCAAAAAGACCATCTTGGTGGATCTTGAAGGCAAAGAGTTTGTAGCACTTACAGTTCTGTATATGACAACAACTAGTTCCTTGGATATACATATTATTGAACATTGAATTGCAGCTATAGAAATGGTGAGCCGTATAGTGGTACCGAATGATGAGCATACGTAAGAACGCAATGTTGGGAGGATATCGTCCCGGGACGAGTTTAATAAGAAACGCATAAAGACACCACTGGTCGCATTCCTAGAAACTCCCCCTTCCGTTTCTAATATGTGCTGGATCGCCCCCAGACATGGTTTTAATTGATAGAACTCCAGTTTCTTGGAAATTCTCCTCGAAAAGAGCCTCTTTCAGTTATTTCTTTCATGGATCGCTAGCTAGTCGAGGGTTATAAAGTGGATTGTCATTTTAATAAACACATTGAACACTTAGATAAAATTCGGGTAGTAAAAAAGGGTAATAAAAGAATCTTAAAAGAAAAAAATCGTCATCATCAAATATTATAATCATCAGCCTATCTCAATCCAGTATTGGACATAGGCCTCATCCAAAGAGCGCCACCGCGTTCTGTCCTCGGCTTGCTGCACCCAGCTTCTGACTGCAGCCGCGGTCTCCACAGCAGAACTTGAACTCCAGAGCTTGCTCCACTGATCGTCCATTCGTCGGCAGACATGACCAGCCGATTGCCACTTCAGCGTGCTAATCCTTTGAGCTATATCGGTGACCTTAGTTCTCTGTCAAATCGTTTGTCCGATAGTTTCATTTCTGATCCTATCCTCAGAGAAAAATACAACATTACAGTTAATGGCTAATCTATTGCAAATTAACACATAGTGAGTTACGGAAAATGTTAAAATATTAAACGGTTGCAGCATGTTGCGAGATGAAAAAACTTATTGCGAAAACTAATTGCGAAAAAATAATTGGTTACTCAAAATCATAGATAGAGTAGTATTTAAAAACAGTAAAACAACAGTTTTAATCAACTCGCCCTCGCCCCAACAATAATCGCGGCTCGTGTACTACAGCTACAGATCTGTACCGGACACCCGACACCGCGCGTCACCCGCCCGCCGGTCTGACGTTTGTTTTCGTGCAACCCGACCCATCTGCGTACGTACTAGTACCGATTCTGGTATCCGATATGTAATGTTGTTGAATATCTATAATGGAGATTACAATGCTACTTTGATAGTACCTTGAGACGCTTTAATGGAAAATTGTAATATTCCTTTCATTATCATAAACGATTATGGGTTTTATTATGATGAAGACAAACATTTTTTGAAGAGCCATGGAATATAGCCGTATCTGATTTTTTCAAGATTATTAATTCAATTTTCAAGTATTATTATTTCTGAGCATGTTATCTTAGCTGGCATCGGTTGGATATGGAGAGCTCATTGAAGGAAACTATATCCAGCAGAGGACGGGAAAACTGATGTTCGGTTTCGATGCCCATAATATGAAAGGAAATACGTTATATTAGCTGCAACGCTGCTGGGCTGGGCTACTGGGCCCATTGCTGGGCAACCATTGCTGGGCCTTTCGCTCCTTCAAGTGCCAGAGGCCTGAAGTAAACTTTACCACGTTGCTCCATATCTGGACTCAACTGTCGCGCATGCCAACTAGCGCTGACAAGGGACGCCGTTCGCCGTATCCGCGGCAGGACGTCTCCATGCTACCTGCCCTGACTGCCCACACGATTGTGTTTTGAAAGGTCAAATCACCAACGTTATACTTAAATTGCTGTCATTACTAACATTCTTCGAATAATTATTATCTAATTTTATTTTAATTTATTGTTACGTTAAGTTTACTAAAGTCAAATTATTATTTAATTTCAATTACTTTTTCTGTTTAAGTTCAACTATTGTTTAAGTTTATTAAATTTCAATTATTATTTAATTTTATTAATGTTCATTTATGCAAATAAAGAATGGATGAAATAGACATGTGGCAGGATTTTAAATCAACTAATGTTACGTGTTTTCAGGGAACGGGTGTCAGAACTCGATTCCTTTCAATTAATGCCGATCTCGACTCGACTGAAGCTAGACACCGGACACTACCCTGAAAAATTACACTTGTTTTCGGTAACCCGATATGTCTGGCTGCGTTAGTGTTCATGAAGGTCGTGTTATACAGTGTGGCTTAAATACGATCAAAAAGCAAATTATTAACTTTCATACAGTACGCTTCATTGTTTTAACTATAATGCTTAGGAGTCAATGTAGGTACAAAATGAAAGAAAGATGTATTTGACTATGTCACGCCTCTGTTTTACAAATAGGTACACCCAGTTGAATGGTCTGTTAGTGCAGTGGGCAGCGAATTTGTCGAGTCACGCTGAGTCAAATGGTCACGCAAAGATTTTGTTAAATTCTAAAGTGTAAAATTATGTATGTAATTGATTAATTTATATACCTAAGTTTAACATGTTATGTATATTCCTTACCATGTGTAAACTGTAGGATATGCTCCGCTTAGAATTTATTTTAATTCCGAAAGTTGAATTGTAAGACTTCCCTATGATCATGATGATAGTAATAATTAGTTAAAATTAATTAATAATTTAATATTGAAATTCGCATATCAAACTCTGTTCTCAGGATGTCCTGAAAAAAATCATGATTGATGAGTTTTCTAAATGGCACGGTCTTATTGTTAGAATTCCAGTTGACACATGGAACTGATCAACCCATTTGGTCGACAGTAAGGAAGATTTATAAGGAATAACTTTTAAGACAAGTCTTCATTTTGACACTATGTTTTACATTTGGTACGCGTCGCAAAAGAAACCATAATATGTTTATATTTTACCTTAATAATGCACGTGACTGCGTAAAATCGGAGATATCATGCTTTCAACAATACCCCAAAAGTAGGATGTTGAAATCTAAGCCATGAAGCGGACCGTTACATTTTGTTTTTCTTATGTATAATTTAATAATAACCACACATAATACATAACATGGTTTGGCATCGCTTCTAGTTCATAGTCACCAATGTTCGAAGGGTGCGCGCGTCAGATGTCTCAGAATTCGATCCCCGACAATTAATGCTCGTCTCAACTGACGCCTGACATTCAACACCGCTTGTGTCGAGCTATACGAGTTTTTGTGAAACTTGCTCGAACACCAACGCGCGCTAACTATATCAGGAAATTTCACGCATATTATTATTCCCAGTATGACTTTAATTCAGTTCTGATTATAATAATAATTATTATTATAATGATATGCAATGCTTAGACCATTTTCTTACAGTTAGACAATCGCATCTTAAAAAGTGTGATATTAGACAATCGTGTTGGTTTCTTGTTTCAGCACAAACAAATCAGAGTGGGTAATAGTCGATGTCTAAGAACTATCAGGTCTTAAACCATATCGTACTCAGGTCAGATATGTGTCCAAGAATGCAACAATAAAAGGTTTAAAGACGTAAAGTTGAATTCAAAAAAGTAAGGACAAAAAAAACAGTATCCCTTCGAGTTTCTGTAACCGTCTACCAAAAGTCAATCAGAGCCTATAATTAGCTAATTAATCGAACTTGTACGTTTAGTAACGACTATTACATTCATGTCATTTGACAGGCCCGTTGGTGCAGTGGTTAGTGAATCTGATTATTGCGCCAGGGGTCGTGGGTTCGATTCCCACCCAGAATAAATATTTGTGTGATGAGCACAAGTATTTGTTTTGTGCCTGGGT
>DWFO01005775.1:0-10308 GCA_018246595.1 Mimoniades nurscia nurscia
AGAAAACTTTCGAAACAATAAAAAAATTTAAAAGTACAATCAAAAAGCAAAAATTAAGAATATTATTATATTTTGGTCTGTGCTGCAACCGCGTGCCCCGCAAAAAAGGGACGGACTCAGCTAAGCCGCGACCGTGAGTCACGGCACTGGTTTTCAGTCCGCACCTGATTTCGAGGTTAATCGGACGTTTGTTCGCGCTGTCTGTATATTTTAAGAGCGACGAACCAATTAATTAATTAGGACAAATTACATTTATTTATTGTTAACTTACAGCTTGCTTATCTACATTATTTAGTTTACATTCATTTGCATAAACCATATCATTTTCTGCAAGTCAATCCAATGTCATTCTAAAAGATCTTATATTGCTAAGTTTCATTCGTGCAATACTATTATTGATTAACACTGATAACACTGAACACTTAATACTAACTGCACAAACTGCCATTAACTGTCCTATTTCTACGATTTAAGTCATTCACCTGTGACCTCTCGATAATTTAGCAAAAATATATTATTCGTATTCCACCGGTGTCAAATAATTTACCGATATTATTCAATGTGCAGTTTTTAATTGGTACTTTGGAAACTGATGATCTAATCAGGCAGCAGTTCAATCAAAAATTATATCAACCAATACCTGCTGTGATAATTATACACCTATTATGCGTCCAAATAGCACTATTGCCATCAGCCATCATCACTTCCAGACCAGATTCAAATAGTGTATTACGATATAGTGCCTACTTCGTATTCACTCCTATTTGAAATAGATAATTGAAATAGATATTCATCAACCTTTTCCAGTCCACTCATGGACATAGGCCTTTCCTAATGGCCGAATTAGCGCCCTGTCCGCTTTTCGCGCTTCATTATAAATCTCTTTAACGTACATTGTACGGTACCCGCTGCCGCGTTCGCTTCGCTCGTAACAGCGCGCGAGCAGCTAGTCCCGCGAGGCGTATCGTCTCGTAATTGGCGCTGAAGTGGCAATTAGCGGGTACTTGCCTCTGTCACCGCTCGAGCCGGAGCGCTACCTTGCCTCTTGTTATTCAGATTCCACCTCGCACAACGCTCCGCGGCTATTCGACCGCGGTTTCGCAATGACGTCGTCGAGCTATGTACGAGTGGATGAGTGGATGAGACCTTAGAACGCTGATGGTTGTTTCTTTTAACTAGATGACTTCAGAATTCTTATTGTTAGTTGTGAATTCTTGTACCATCGTGTTTTAACCGTAGATTGCAACACTGAGTATACTTAAAAAGTAAAGTTGTAGGTCGATTGAAAAAATATACCGACATACCTTGATCCGGTAGCAAGCGCGACTGACGAAAGAGACGCTCTGAATTCAAATCCTGGGTCGAGCTCTATTGGATTTTTCTAACTTGGATTTTCTAGTAGCTCCGTGTCTGGTTATATAGTAGTATAGTAGATTATATAGTCTGGTTAGATAGTAGGTCGTAAACATAACTGGAGAAACGTGGGAGTGTACTGCAGATTGCTCTTTTTATTTGTAACGTTTTATGTTATTTTTTCCGTTCTGTTTCTATTCTTAAGAATGCTGTCCACAAATCCCTATACAGAGAATAAGACGATTTTCCAAATCCACATTACTAACTTTTTACAACACACATAAGTCGTGTAATAAGTAAAGGGTGAACGTGTCTAAATTTTTATTATTATTTTATCAACATTCGAAAGACACCAGAAGTTATGTTCCCGATTACTGTGTATTACTTGATATTTCGTACACCTACTCGGTAATTCAAAACCCTTGAGACGACACACATAAATAAATCAAGAGGAAGAATTAATTTACATCTGACAAAGTTCAACGCTAAATCCGACCACTTAATATACATAATCCGGCCGGCGTCGTATCAAATAGAAATATTAATACGCGACGCGGAATCGTCTATGAATTATAGATAAGAGACGAACTATGGGCCTCCCTGTCCCTATCCCTGTTTACAGAGGAGCTTGCGTAGGTATCATTACTAGCCTCTTGTGCGTAATTAATCGCGAGGGCTGTCCATAGTCCCGACGAGCCGGGCTTTATTAAATTTTAGCGCTTTCCAACCGCCCCCTCCACACCCGGCCGCCATCGCCCGCCACCCCTCGCCAGCTTCCTGCGATGAATAGAGCCATCACTTTTACTATTCACAGCCGCCCGGTGGATTAGTGAGATGAATTTCCCGATCCTCCGGGGGCTCAAATTGTGCGTGGGGGCCAACGATGTGGATTTGTTGCGATTCTGTCGCTGATATAATACCTTTTTGCTTATTATATGCCCACACGGCGCTTTGTTTTCGGTTTAAGTGGGCTCAGTGGAAATACAACGCATTTACGCTCAATAATATGCGTTATAAGTTAAAACAAAGATAATAAAAGCAATCTGCATTTATAAACATAATTGTACACTCTTATGGATTGCCCACTGTCTGCCTCTGTGTTTTGTGTCCCTCTTAAGTGGTGTAAACAATGTAGAGTTATCTATCTACGTTGATAGTGCACATATCTGTCTAGATAGATAAATAGTTATCTACCTTTACTTCTTCGTAACTCTATCTACGAGTATCGAGATGATAGACAACTAATAGTTTCTTGTTGGGTAGAATAGCTTGTGCTGATGCTAACATGACAATAACACATATGGATGTCCTCATAGGTTTTCAGCGCTCAAATCCTTTGCATGTTTCTCGTGTATTCTCTTGTGTATACGTATGTGTCCATCAGTTTCCTAAAAAAAAATCACACAGCCATACATCGGTGCGTTTTAAGATTGAAATATCACTTGCCGTAACGGTGAAGGAAAATATTGTGATCCAGGACATCGTGAAATTCTCCATATTGGTCTACACGGCGCGTGAAGTCCGCCAACCCGCATTTAGCAGCGTGACAGACAACGCCTTAGTCGTTATCGGTCTGAGAGCAAACTCGCGTGCAACCGTGGAACGTATACAACAATTTCGGTCGGTGAAGTTTTATCTTTACTATCGGATCGATCTATCTAACTTTCATTGCCAAGCGATGACATTTAATTCCATTATAGGTGTTGGATTACCAATTAAGATTTATTTGCGATCGATGAACGCGCTTATACTTCAGACGGTACATGAGTACATCGGTACACCCCGATTCCAAGAAAGTATGACAGTATCTATGTATGTATATATGTAAATTCTGCAATGTAATAAACTGTATGACTATAATTTTAATGCATTTTTATGTAAAAGTATTCGTATACGAAGAGTTAAGCCTCGCTTCGGGCGATCTCCCAGCTGCGTTATAAGCTACATATAGAAAACGATTCTAAACAAGACTATGCTAATAAAAATAAGCAATTCAAATGCGAGCAGTGCCCCGACAGGCGAACGGCTCCACGGGCACATGCGAATTAGGCAGTTTGTTCTCACATACACGCGCCCGGGGGTGTAATATTTTTCACCCTAATACATTGGAGCGGCGAAAACAAGCCGGCGAGCGCTCACGTATTCGCCCCTTTTGTCCGAGCGCGGCGCACAATACGTGTTCGCTTTTTTTTTTCCTCTTTTTTTTAATAAACCGTCTGTGTAGGTCGCAATCGATGGCCGCCGGCGTCGAGCTCCCGAATCACACAGTTAATTATTGACACATCCGTTTTTTATCCCACTCCCCGCTTCCAAACGCCTTTGTGGTCGCCTAATATTATGTTTTCGTGCGCTTTGTACCTACGCTCGCTGAAACTGGCTATTTCCTTACCTTTGTGCAAGTTTCGATTTCGGATTGGAAGCGTTTTTGTTCCGTTCTCAATGGTCTCTCCCCTCAGACGCCGTATTGATTGTTATGAAATTATCGGTTATTAATTTCTCCGACCTTCCAATGGGTTTGATAAAATTGGAAGTTGTAATACACTAGAACCTAAGTAGGGTGTATAAAAACGCAACTCTACATGTGCTACTCTTTCGTAGGGGAATATACGGGAATACTAAGTATCTACACGATGGTCGTAAGTCACGTACCTAAGTCTTATGTAGAATAAGACTATATTCGCACACCACTGGTTTTTATATATCTGATCATTTCAAAATAAATTTTATCTTCATAATGTCTAATCTATGTATGTAAGTTCGATGGCCGTTAACATTTATAATGAACAGAACTTTTTAAATCATTTCATTGTGATTTACTATCGTTTATTAAAACATAACCTTTTAATAATTATAATCACTAGGTGACTAATAAGAATAAATGTTGAAGAAAAAAGGATATCTTGTGTCTTCTTGTCGTACCTACTTGTCGTTCTACCGTTGAAAACGGGTTTCTATCAAAATCAGAGTAATTAATAAGCGGATTGGCAGAAAAGCCTTGAAAAACTTTAATAAATTCTTAACACTGTAAGTTTCTCGATGACGTTTTGTTTCGCTATTAAAACGTAAAATATCCAATGTTAAAATCGCAAGATAACTTTGAGTACAGACGCATGCCTAGCTCTTCAATTCCGAAATCCTGCTCTACGAAGGTGGCATAAATATAAAGAATGACAAAGAGTCAGATTAAAAAATAGAGTCCGTAATGTGTCATTCTTGGATAAGATATTTTTTCCTCCGATTCTATGTAGTTTAGCGAAATCTACTTCATTAACAGTGTTCCGCCTTTCATGGAGCGGGCATTATTCTCTTTGCCATATTCATATGATTTCTGAGAATAATCCTCCTTTTGTCAGCGCTAACATCACAGATTCATGTCATGCGAGCTCCCGCGTCTTTCACGTGATGTAACTTGCAATTTTTATTTCATGGCTTTTCTATTTTCAAAGAATTATCTTCAAATTTTACTAGCGGAAAATTAGGATAGTAGGTATTAGTTTATTCGTACAAGTAGATAATTTATTATCCATATTACATGAAATAGTCCCCGGTATCCAGTGTTAAGTAAAAGTTACCTTACAACGGTTAATTCACAATAAAGCAATTGGTAATCTTTTTGTGTGTGTGAGTGTGGGCACCACAGTTAGTATATTGACATACAATGATGCAAATATTGTCACTCCGACGCAAACAAAGTGCATCTCTTCGGTATCTTCAGTACTTACGAGTAAAACGACGAAATACAACACATTCACAATCCACGATTGTGGCAAGGGATTACAATAAAATATATGATCCAATTATACAGTTTATATCATATATATATATAACGCTCTTCAGGTTGAGAAGAGCATTGTTGCAGAGGCGAAAGTGCATTTACATGCAAACCGTTCTCTGCTACTCCGGCAGTGCACCGTTAGCGAGCGTTGTCAGCGAGCGTGTGCAGTATTGTACTCACCTTTGTCTGAAGAACGTTCTGGACGGGCGGATCCTGGATTCGGATAGTAGATACGATTTTTCGATTCGAAAATTCGGCAAAACTCTAAATTAGCAGTCGAGCTTGTCAGTATCACTCGAGCGCAATGTTTGATGTGTTATTCACAAAAATTTATCTTCAAAGTCCAGGTTATCGGCTATTACAATAAATTTAATCATTCACGGCAATTTAATGGCCGTGAGCTGGTTCCGAAGTTTCATTCTGTCAAATTAGTGAGAATTCCATGATTCAAGCTTGTAAATGATCTATTGTTTAACGATGATCAGTCATTACGAAATTATCGACAATACTAGTCTTGCTGTTGCTTTTTGAGATATATAATATGTACCTAGGTATATTACTTTTACAGGTCTATTAAATAAAAAAAATATGGATTTCTAATCTAATCTACTGTACCTAAACAAGAAAATGTTATTTATTATATTTAATAATTTTGAATGTTCCAGAAAATTCGAAGATCTATTTATACATATGTGTTGTCATCAGACGGGTAGATTTAATTTTGTTAACTTTGTTAAGGTCCAAAAGGTCGATTATATAGGTCAGGCGGCATCTCAAAGGGTCTGGGATCCTAAGAGCCGTCTGTATGAATGCTCGCGCGAATCAAAGCGCTGGCGTAATGCGACGCTCATACAAATCGGTGAGACCACAAAGCTTTGTCTCTTACCGCGCATCGTTGCCAATCATGTCAGCTCTGTGCTCGGTCCGTTTTTTGTTTTATTCGAGCATATCCACTTGAGTGATTATTATTAGTTTAGGCGTGATTATGTGTACAACAAATCATTACGTATTTACTGGCTTACATTTACATCAACACTAGGTACGTGTAAGAATAGAGATACCTGGCATTCGATGGTGTCGATGTACCTTACCTACTACCTGGCGTATAATAGAAGTGATAAAATGAAAACGAAACAACCGCTCGGCATTATAGTCGGTACCTATTACGTCACAGCCATCGGAAACGAATAAAAGCAGAACGAATGCTCTGTAAAAATGCAATCGCTATCTACACAACATGGCCAGTGTACGCAATGCCTATAAATCTAAGTATAAATATAGTATAAACGTCAACAGCGAAGTGCCAGGGAGCGACACGACGCTGATATTTTTTAAACACGAAATACAAATCTATTATTTCCGTGCATACTAAACGTTATCGGATAGCGATCCATCGCCCCCTCCCCCTTTTGTCCCTCCCTGTGAAGTCAGTGGTGTTCAAACTTGGCAGTGCGTTCGTTTCCAGCCCACAAAAACAGATATATTAAATGTCTTATTTGCAAAAAGGCAGTGGTTTTGATCATATTATGTATCTGAACCTCATAATATCATATTATGTATCTGAGAACCTCGTATCAAGTAAAGGAACGTGTACGTGGATGTTTATTGTTATGTTCTGTATTTTAGTTATCATTCAATACTTCAGTTATACCTACATTTTATTACAGTTTTGTATTAATGTATGCGATTAAAGGATCAATGTGAAAATTGACATAGGTAAATTAAGCAATCGTGGCGCAATGTGAGAGACGTAGAGAGTAACGAGCGATATCAGAACAAAAGTTTGAGAACCACTGCACTAAAGGGATAAAATAGTATTGGTATTCGTGTTGAGCGCGATACCGAACAACCCTTTATCAAGATCGGGGCAGTTGGTGACGTCGCCGACGCTCCTCACTCGGCATTTCATTACCACAAAAATTATTAAATTATTATTTGGGAGCCCACGCGAGCCGTGAGCGCCGACGCGAGTGCTTGTACTTCTCACGGTCCTCTATAAAGTACCTCTATCAACGCTATACAGAGGCAAAACGAAGCCGACACGAGTGCTTGCACTTCTTACGGTCCTCTATATAGGACCTCTATCAAAGCTATATACAGGCAAAACGAAAACGTACAAGAATTTTTCAATTATCCATATGCATCTTGGAAATACACATCCTTAATGATCAATGGGACTATTGTATAGGTACCTATATTGTGCCTATAATTCTCTATCCACCCATATCACCTATCCTTGGAGGGTTCTCAAATTGGCATGCTGCGTAACTTCTTGCATCCTGAAATATAAATGGCTCACATTGTTTTATGTTTATGTAATCAGTACAGCGATCAGACAAGAGTTGAAAGTAAAACACTAAAAGAGCGTTAAGCTCTTAAAGTATCGGAATGCATTGATGAGGTCTCTGAATAAAAGACGTTGACAACTGTTTACCATAAGACACGGACAGTTGACGGTTTTTTCAAAGTATGTAATAAACATGCGACATTGGACGTATATATCTGTCAGGTTAAAACTTAAAATCAAATCAAAAAATAACAACGCTATTTAATAGCTACGAATATTTATCGTTACAGCGCTATGTAATAGATATACAACATGATATATAGGTACTGTAATATAGAGTAGTCTGCCATTTTTTTTATAAACGAATACTCCATTGGTCGTCAATCGTACCGCGATATTGGAATGGACAACAGATTAAATTGCATTTGATTGTTTCTAATGTAATTGTTATAGCTACGTCATATCAATATACATATTTCTATCTAGTTTTGGACGTTATACCAGCTTGTCACACGAATCGTACTACCTTTAATTCTTGGGCCAGAAATGATAAATCATTCTCACAATCAGTATATTTTAATATAACTAAAATATTGTATGCATCAATGCTTTGCAATTGCAATCATTGCCTATAAGAACAGATCACATTTTTTTCTTCGCAGAACACAAGTAGTTTCTCGCGGTACAGATTTTCTTCTTTGACGTAGACTAAAAACGTTTCATCTTAAACTTTTTCTCCTGTGTACCCAAGCTTTTTATTCCTTAATTTAGATAAAACCTAATTGGCTGTTTTATAAAATTTTAATTACTATTACAGAAAATAAATTATTAATTAGTACTTAATTGAATTGAACTGACTACCTCGTTGGTCGTGTTGCTTGCAAGTGCGATTGCGGAACGGGAGGTCCTGGGTTCGATTCCCGGGTCGCGGGCACTACTAAATTTTCTAATTTAATGTCGCCATTTCTTTTTACATATCTTTAATAACGTTGAAAACGAAACAGCTATTCTTTCATGATTAACGTGACATGGCTCTCGCAACTCTTTGTTGCTTATTTATATGGAGTTAATTGAAGTTTAAGTTAATAATCAAATAATTCAGAATGGACGTTAATCTCGGAGACAATATTATCTGTCTATTGTTTTTTTTTTAATGTAATAGATATATATCGAGATAGTCGGTTCGCTTTGAATGACGTCATTTACGTACAGTTGTTTTTAATTCGCGCGGAACGCTGCTAAAGATTCATTTGCGAGGGAAATAATGAACAGTAACATAGCACTTTTCCTAATTGAAACGCGTATAAAGCTGGTGATGGGGGGGGGGGGGGGGGAGAGCTGCCGGTATTCGGTAACTTCTCGTGGCCAGCCGAACCCCCGTCTAATGGAAATGACAAGACTAATGTAACAACTGAAAACATTCCGTTGGACGAATCTAACAAAGCATCCATTTTCTGATGGCGGTAATCTCGCCGAAGGGCAGCATTGTTCGTGATTTTCTCTGCGGGCCTTTTTTTTCGCAACATTTTCTTCTCTTAAAAAAAAGGGGGAAAAAAATTGAAAAATACTGTACAGTATTGTCGACGCTCGTGCCGTGATCGCGCAAAAGGGTGCCCCCGGATGACAACGAAATGACGGCGGCGTTCGCGGGTGGCCTACCCCCTCTTCTCCCCCACTTGTAAAAATGTCGCCTGGGAAGGGGCGGCGTGCCTACGACAAGACGGCATTTTTACACACCGCCGCCGCCGTACCGAAAAATCTTATACACCGAGGTCATATCGGCAAAAAAAGTACTGTGTCGCGTTGTACGAAGGCGCACAACTGCGTGATACACGCGACGCTGACTTTTCAAGCCCCGGATACTATAAATCGATAAGTATATACCATACATGCTAAGAGCAAGAGGGTATGAATTGCACGAATTTTGCAATTCTTTGTGTCGGCAAACTAAAGGGGAGGGACGTTAAGCGGTTTCAGCTTACTATTTAAGAAAATATCAAACTTTGGTTCTCCGCCGGCAAATATAAAAATTTTGACAGTTGTATAAGTCAATAGATAATTATTATTAAACTTGACATGTTAATAATTAGCTATAAGTAGGTATACCTACCTAATATAAATACAATTGTTTAGGGTCTACGACAAAGAATATATAGGTATATCTAACAGCGAACACAATGTCCTTTGTAAATTCCCGTAAATTCTAAAACTTCTAGCTAAAAGTTTTGTAAAAATTTGTAGAATTAAATCGTCTTTCATGCGTTTGCTCCTTTTATATATTTTATGAAGTAGATGCCTACCACATAACGGATATATGTATTTTTAAGTTAAGCTACTTACACAGGCACTTCAACCCACGGGGCTCTGGTACCGAACTTCAATAGGATTATAATGTTACTAAAGGTCAACGGTTGCTGTTCACCTTTGGTGCTTACGTCTATTATATTGCGTTATGTTTTACTTACTCCTTCTATGCGTAATGTATCACAGTGTCCTTCGCTTTCGGAACATACCTAGCTGGTCTAACGGAATACAACCAACCACAAGCATAGAGAACAAAAAAAAATTTTTTTTGTTGCTATAGGAACAATCTTGATCAAAAATATGAACCTAACAGTTCCCCAATTTAATGTCCCACTGCTGGGCTGCAGTCGTTTAAGTTTATCATTGTATATGTGTCTGTGTGTTTATAAATATACCTAAAACTTCGACTTATAGGTAGTCTCCAATTAAGTGGCAGTTGCTTGGCTTCCTAATAGGTACATATTATACCAACGACAAATACATATCTCTTATATAGCTTTTTAATGCGTACCTCTTGACTGCCTCGTTGGTCGTGTTGGTTGCGAGTGCGACTGCCGAACGGGAGGTCCCGGGTTCGATTCCCGGGTCG
>DWFO01005776.1:0-10308 GCA_018246595.1 Mimoniades nurscia nurscia
ACGATGATGATTGACAAGTTTAACTGACGTATAACAGAACTTTGTTTATGACTCGGCGTCTGGATTTCTGCCCGGTGTATGAGATTAAGCTCACCCCCTATTTCATGGCGGGGCGTAAACGTTACTAGTGAGACGTGGGAGTGTACTGCACTCGTCTGCCTATTTCTTCAAGTATCAGGCGCTGGCAATATTACATTGTTAAATGTTAAGATGTTATAAGTCTTGAGATCTTGTCACCAAAGAATTTTTTCATTTTGAAAACATTTGAAATACATTACATTTTGAATACAATGAAAAAGAGAATACCATCAATACTAATATAATAATACTAAGCAAAGTTCTGTTAAACGTGACCATTTCTCAGCCCTCAACAAGCTTTCCTTTGTAGCAGCCGCGTTTGCTGATTTGGAATAGACAGCCGGATCTCTGACACTCCATATCGACGTATCGTCAACATTAGTGCAACGGCGTAGCAATGATTTTTTGCCGTGTTGATACGGATTTTTGTCAATTGGGAACATTACAAGGACGTGAAAGGAAAGTGTGTTCAATAAAGTGTGCTAATGATGTAACTTTCGTACTCGTCGTTGCTGCGCAAATTCCATAGTACCTAATTAACCCACATTACACGCCGCGATTCACCGCCATTCCACGTGTAAAAAGAGCGAACGAACGATCTCCCATCTCCGCAGCTTCAAGAGGAGAAGATATCCGCCATCGAGGAGAAGTTGGAGCTGTCGACGCAGAAGCTCTCGCAGATGTCCTCGCTGCCCGAGATGGAGGAGCAGCTTAAGGCCAGGATGGAGGCCCTCAACCAGGTAGGTGGAACGGTAAGAGAGATCTTGTTTCATATACCATACTACCATCGGCTTTCGAACAGTAGCGTTAGAGTATAATATGCTGTTTTTTTATTAGATGTAACCCCGTCTCTTTCTTTACGGTCATCGGCATTTAATTCGAATAGTAACGACTTAAGCAGCAAAGACCTTACTTACTCACTTACCCATACGTACAAGTTACAAGTAATTCACGGTTCAATTGTGTGAGTGATACATTCGATTGTTGAATGACTTTTGTTGATTTATTTAAATTATAATTAACCTCCTGTAATTTACATACATATATACGTTGAGTGGTACAGTAGTCTGAGAGACGAGAGAGAGAGAGAGAGAGAGAGAGAGAGGAACAAGGGACTAAGGTAGATTTAATTAACATTCAAGTTAAATGCCGATAACTGTTTTACTAATATTGCCTAATGACATGCTTCTAGTTCGATAGATTAGAAAGAAGGAATTGAATTGGCCAGACTTTGTATACAACGATAAGCGACATGAGGTTTAATTTATCGCCAGACTTAGCATTTTAAAGACAATAAACTCGGCACACTTAAGTATGAATGAGATAATGAGTTGGATCCCCATTGAGGACACATATTCGTGTGATGAGCCCCAGTGCTTGGTCCACGGTTTGATGTAGTTGTTTCTATATAATAATGTATTTGAGATGAGACGACCGTGTAGGAATTGTTCGAAAATGTTATTAATATTGACTAAGGGCTGTGTCGATCGCTAGGCTGTTGCACTGTTACTTACACGTTTGCATGGACCGCTTATTCTTGTCACGTCTGATTCTTTTAATCGCTCGATTATATTTTTAATAACTTTTCCCTTATTATTTTTAAAATGTTCTCTACTTATTAATATAAAAAAAACGTCACATCACGCCTGTACTCTCCGCAGAGGTAGGCGGGGAATGTAGAAGAACACTCCCGCGTTTCACCAGTTACGGTTTTTACGTTCCACTACGGAACAGGTGGTGAGCCTACTGCCATACACCGAGCACATATCCAGTCTCCGAGCCACTATTAAAAAAACTAAATAAAAAAAAATTTGTAATGCCCGACCCAGGAATTGAACTCAGGATCTTCCGGCGGGCAGTCGCACTTGCAACCGACACGACCAACGAGGCAGTCTTTTATAGTAGATCTTTTTCACAATTTTTTCACAGTATATCTAAAATGTAAGAGACAATGGTTCGATCTTCTGTAAAGATTCGTCTGGAGAGATACGACTCTCTTATTTTCTGGAGGCTGGCATATATTGCATCCTACTGCTAACCGAAGACCCCGCTCTGTCACACTGGACTTTCAATCCGTTGCTAGTAAAAGCCAGATTTAAAAATATGCGATTTGGTCATCCAACCGACTGTCATTCTAACTTTGATAAGATATATTAATAAGCTATTGTTTAGGTATTTTTGTCTTTGTGTTCTTATATACTTTAAGTACTTTAAAGCTATATACAGGTACTTAATTTGTAGTTCTGTTTCTCTACTCTCTTTTTTTCTGCTTTGTTGTTGTTTATTTAACAGATCTCTTTTTATTTTAAAAAATGGTTGGCACTTTTCTGGCTGTTTGTGAACTCTTAAAATAGTCCATAGCTAATACGTGAAATAGATGTTGTGATATATGTATTTGTATGGTATATTAGGATTTATCGGATATCGCTCAACTCGAGTGTCTGTCCTTTCCAGGCTCAAGAGCGGCACGGCTCGGCGGAGGACCGCATCCAGCGGTTGGAGGCCAACGTGGAGGAGAAGAACGCGGAGCTGATGCGGCTCAACCAGCGGCTGCGCATGAACGAGGAGCACAACACGCGCTTGTCGGCCACCGTCGACAAGCTGCTGTCCGAGTCCAACGACAGGTGCGGTTTATTCATTTTCCATCCTTTTGTTGTTACACTGTTGGACACGAGCCTCCTCTAAGGTGTAAAGGGGTAAGAGCACAGTCTTACACTGACTGACCTGACTTCACACGCTTTCATCGTCATCATCAGCCATTAGCAGGTCACTGCTGGACATAAGCCGCTTTGAGGTGTTATGCCCAACATCTCCAGCTGGGCGAGCGGGTTGGGGACCGCAGAACACAGTTTCTCGCGTCGCCTGCGCTGGTGGCCTTAGGCGGGTAGAGCATGTGAGCAGACCACGTCATACTGTGCTCGGTCAGCATCAGGTTTAGTTGCCTCTTACAACACCCTGTATTCCGACACGACGTCGACACGGCAACACGCCTTAGCGAACATTATTTATATTCAAAATTTACTTAAATTGGACTAATAATATACAGGTTGCAAGTTCATCTAAAGGAGCGTATGCACGCGTTGGATGAGAAGAACGCGCTGACGCAGGAGTTGGACAAGACGCGCAAGTACGCCGACGAGCTCATGGCGGAGAAGCAGGACATCCTGAAGGAGCTGGCCAAGTGGCGCATGGAGACCGAACAGGTACCTACATATTGTTATAAAAAAATTGAAAAATGATTTAAAACAATGAATATGCATATTATAATTTAAAAAGCTAAAATTTGGCTAAACTTTGCTACTATTTTTAGTGATATAACAGTGTCATTAAATATTTATGGACAATCGTTAAACGTGAAATTTCGATAAACCTATTGTGACCATATAACAGCAAAAAATACGACTGTTATGCCAAGTATTTAAATTACGGTGTTAAAGTCTTATGTATACCGACAGCGCTTACATTTTTCTCCGTGAGTACCTAAAATTCATATGAAGGCTATCTACGTGGAGGTATTTCTAAGTGCGGTGTTTGCGCAGCTGAAGCGGCAGATGCTGCAGCAGGAGATCGCGTTCAACATCCAGCAGACGGACGCGCTGACGCGCTCGCTGTCGCCGGGCGCGCCGCCGCCGCCGCCCGCCGCGCTCTTCCAGCCCAAGGTGCCGCCGCCCACCCCCCACCACCGCCACCAACATCATCAACCACCACTATCACTGCTCCATCTCCTATTTCCGTCTGCCTCAAAAGTGGGTGGTTGCGTGAAGACCGCTAGATTGCATTGTTCTGTACTGTTCTGTCTTGTATTTTTTCTTCTTTGTAGTGTTCAATTAAATAAATATATTGTTATCATTGCACGTTCCAGCTGGACGGCTCGTGGGAGAAGCTTCAGCAGGCGCACGTGCTCGCCAACGTGCAGCAGGCCTTCGACGTGTCGAGCGATGCCGAGGTATGCTACCTTGTATCACATCAGGTCATCAGTGTGTCCCGGGCCGCTACCCGACACATGAGCCTCCCCTAAAGAAAGGGCGTTCATGCCCACAGTCCACACATCCGCACCATCTACGCTTATATCTGTATACAGTTGATATTGAAACATTTGTATACATATTAAATTTTATTCCACGAATAAAACAAACAAGTAATTTGTTCTGTTGCTTATTTTTACTACAATATCGTTGTTTATAATACAAAATATCAAATACTATCTATTTTTAACGGTGTGATCCAAAAAAAATAAACGTAACATCACGCCTATAATCCGTGAAGAGGTAGGCAGAGGAATGTAGAACCTCCCACATTTTCACCAGTTACGTTGACGTCCCACTATGGAAAAGGTAGTGAGCCTATTGCCATACACCGGGCACATATCCAGAGTCCGAGCCACTACTAGAAAATGTAAATTGGAGAAATTTAGTATCGAAACCAGGACTTATCGATCGGCAGTCGCACTTTTAAAAAATATACTAGTATTTTTTTCTGAAAAAATGCTAGTATTTTCTTTTTTACGTATTAAGGTCATAATAAATAAAAAAGAAAATACTAGTATTGTTTCTGAATGTATCTTTGCACACACCTATCACCGTAAGACAAAATATCAATTTTCGATTTATTGTGGATTGAGGAGGTGCAATAAGATTGATGCATTATTGTTCACGAGAGTGGGCGGTTGTCGCGCTGGAGTACACTATTGTCCACTGTTGGTGTGAGCTGCGTTCCGTGCCGCAGAACGACTCGTCGGAGGGCGGCGCGGAGGGCGGCCACACGGACGCGGCGGCGCTGGCGCTCATGCTGCAGGAGCAGCTGGACGCCATCAACACCGAGATCCGCCTCATCCAGGAGGAGAAGCAGAGCACCGAGGCGCGCGCCGAGGAGCTCGAGTCGCGGGTCTGTGCACACACTTGCTCGCTAACGAACATTCGCAGGGGCTCCTACTGCACGCTACGTACGATACACATCGATACTAAACTGTTTTGATTTTCAGATATTGTTTTTATTCATATGGCATGAAAATGACTCTGGGATGATAAAAATCCTAGTGTACACGTTATTTGTTGCCCATGTCAGTGTCGATTGAATTTGAAACAACTTGTTTTAAGTTGACCCTATTACATACATAATAGTACGGTAGAGATGGTAATGTGATGCTTGCTTCTCGTCTGTAACGACAGGTCGGCAGCTACGAGCATATGAACGTTGTGTCGCGACGAGCGGAGTCCCCCCCACCGGCCGCGTCCCCCTCCAGACCGCTGCTGGCGCCACACCACAAGTACCACACGGTCAGTACATATATCATACCGTGCATACATCGAAATGATCACTCGTTATTGCCGTCTAAGCCAGTGTACACACATTCTTTTATATTAAAATGCAAGCAGAGCTACACCGTACAATCGACGCACTTGTTATTAGGAATTGCAACGATTATGTACATATGCGATGTGTGGATTATAAAGAGGTCGAAATGTCACACCACACTACTCCTTGTACATACATATATATTTATCGTTAATGCAATCAAGTGGTAAACACGTTTTTTTATTGACATGCGATATATCAATGTGACGTAATGTATGTGATTGTGGCGGCGACCAGGCTCCGGCGTCGATGTCGCCGGCGCATTCCCACTACAGGACCCCGCAGGCGTCGGAAAGCCTGCCGTCCAGCCAGGTCGGTCCTTTGTATTGCCGAGTATTGCCGAGTGTAGCCGAGCGTAGCCGAGTTTTGCCGAATGTTGCCCGACCCACCCCGTACACGCTTTGACAGCCCGTACCGTGTGACGTAACGGCTTGCGCACTGTCCATGCTGGCTTCGTTGTAATAATCAATATAATATTGAAAATTCACATGTCATAAATATTATTCAAATGCTGCAACACAAATTTAAAATATTATCTTCCTTTTTTATTTATTCGAAAAATCAGACCAAAAAGCTTTTAAATTGTAAAGGAACGGAGTGAATTTGTAGCGGTTGAAATTAATTATATTACTAAAAATTATAATTTGTCATGTATTCTTGCAGTTATGAAACAGCCATGGATAGTGTGTAAAAGGCTTTATGCAATATATCCGCAGTACATGTATAAATATAAGCTGAATATATATAACACGGTAGAATATATGCGGTTAATTAATCTGATATCTCCATTCTTCTCCCTCATATGTTATACACATAATTTACTAGCAATCTAAGTCCCACTTCGGATTTTCTTGTAATATTTATATAAAACTACCCCATCTCGATGTGTATTATTAAAAATGTTTTTGGTTGTTACATATAAAATCGAAATGAACAAGAAATATATTAGAGAGTTCCTGCTAAATATCGCATGCGGCCAGAAAAATATATCCAAATTGATATTATTTTAAGCTTTTTGTTTGTTTTGTTTTGTAATTAAATATGACACAAATAACTACGTTAATATTTTACGTTCACCTGTAACGAAGCTTAGCCTAGCTCACAATTTTGTAAGCTTCATTTATATTTTTTTTCGTTCAATAACCAAGGCTATTATAAATATATATACATATATCGAAATGTAAGTGCTTATTTTCAATGCTTGGAAATATTCCCAATAACTTTGTACAGAAACATGTTGTAGATCATAATAACTTTGTATAAAAAGTTATGCATTGATTACAGTCTAATAACTAGAACTGTCATTAATAAATAATCGTTTGACAAGCTTTTAATTAATCGTAAATTTTTTAACTATATTTTTCTAATTTTTGGTTTTTTTATTAGTAAAACATCGCTTGTGAATAATAATTTGTTTTAGCAACCCTTAACACATATTTGCATATGTGATTGGGAGGTTGATTACTACGTTACTATTATAAATCGGTTTACGTACCCTGATGTCTGTTACGTAATAATAATAAATTACAATAGCCGGATATATAGACGGATAGATAAAAAATTCAACATCTGTATACATTTATTTGAAGTTTGTTAATTGTGGTTGACTCGCTATATCTAATATATTAGCTATTATATTAAAAAAAATACATGTATTAGCTACCGTTGCAACTACATGACCGACGTAAATTTTAATTACATTATTCAATCATCGAGAATAGTCCCAATCGGTCAGAAACCGTGTACCTGAATCGAGCGACACCACTACACCGTTACACTGGTACCGCAACCCGCGTCAGTAAACGTGGAAACGTTGCCCGTCCGCGTGAACGCCGCGGCGGGAGGCTGAGCGTGCCGCTGTCGCAGCTGGCGCTGTGCGACGAGGCGGCGGGCGGCGAGGGCGCCGAGTCGCCGCTCACGGCGCGCTCGCTGCGCCTGGAGCGCGCCGCGCGCGCGCTGCACGCCGAGCGCGACCGCCTGCGCACGCACTACCCCGCGCCCTACGACTCGTGAGCCACCCCTATACTACGCCTGCTTTATTAGCGCCCGTCCGCTCCCACAGTGAGCCTCCACGTACCTCGTATTACCTATGCATAAATGTGTACTTATATACATACTTCTGAGCCTCGATTACTGAATCTGACCGCCGAACTTAACATCGCAAGGTCGATTTCCCTTTGTTTCAGCACGAGAAATATAAATACATATATATTTATTTGTATATATGTATATAGAATATCACCCGCTGACACCACAGTACAGACTCTTCGAGCTCACTTTGAGATCAGATGGCCATGTATAAAAATGTCCAAATTGTTATTAATATTTTTATTACTCGTGTTTATCGTGATATTACTAAAGCTTCATTTTCGTTACGCACGCTGCCAGGACTTCGATAATGTCGGGGAGCCTCGCCCGCATCCCCATACACAGGTGGCGTCCTCTACCTCTTGCACGCACTCTACCCACATTCTCTGCCATTCGAACGAACAAGACCGCACACCACAGTCGCTCGGATTCGAACTTGGCCGACATGTGGTGCGACTGTCCCGATACATTATTTAACTATGCACCCCACAAATTGTGTTTCAAATCGAGCGTTTATAAAACGGTCGACGGCCATTTGCTGTACCATCCCGTCGGCAGCGAATCGGCTAGCTACATATGATCGAAATACATATTTGTATATCTTATGAAACGTTGGTGCCTTAACTCGTGTAAATGGATACTTTCAATTTAATCATTGTGGTTAATAAAAGAGATTACATTATTTTTTTAGATTTGTACAAGCTACCTAAAGGCTTAAATTATTTTTATTATATTTTTGAAACATAGTATAAAGCTCTTTAAAATAAGGGGTTTCTTAATTATAAAATTATGAACAATGAAAATAGGAAGAATTAAATTAATACTTTACATACAAAATAATCTCTCACTATGTACAACGCTACGTACAACTTTTCAAGTGTGATGCATAATACATATTTTTATGATGCCTTGAAAATCAAATTTAACAATGTGATTCACATCTTAACCAGTGCCATCTCATTTTTAAATCTTATAAAATCTGTTACTACTATTTTATTCAATATTGATACCTCTCTTACAAATGCACATATTCGTAAATGTTAATGTGTATAAATATCTATAAATATATATTTTATTTTATTGAATCATTGTACAACAAAAGTAGCTACATGCAACATATACATTTTAACCAAATTGTTTCAAATTTTACATCAAAATATTTTTTTTGTAAACTTTTTTCACGAAATTTGGAATAAAATGGAATTACTAAGGATGGTTTATTATTGAATTGTAATATTACAGAATATGATATTAACTCGACTGCGTCAAAGCGGTACGTGTCTAATACCTACTTACGTGTGCCCCCTCCACATGTCGCCCCCCACTACGGCTAAACTTCCATCCATAGTAATTTCATTTGCTACGAATTTCATACACATCTAAAATGTTAAACTGAATAGCTAGCATCTCGTAAAAATCATTAGAAGTTTTACCTTAGGGTTGTAAACGTAAGTTCAACTTTTTTAATGTCACACTGCCTGTAAAAATGTGTAAATAATTTAATGCAGATATTTAAAAAATATATATTGCAGCAGCTGTTTTTAAACTTGGGAATTAATGATTTTCTGTTATTGGATTTCACATCATTTTATGCACTTACTTACGACTGTTAAGATGTGTAATGCGCTCCAAACATAAAGTGAATTTGCTAGAAACCTTAGACTGTAGTTACAGGAAATCGTAACTCACACTCATATCGATAAAGACGCCGTTCATGGTATCTTTATATTCTATATTTGCTGTTGAATGTACAAATCCGTCAATTATGGCAAGCGACACTAATCGATACGTCGCGTGGTCACGCAGCAGCTCGAGCCAGGAGTCGCTGGGCGGCGCGGGCGGCTGGGGCGGCGCGTCGCCCGGCCTGCCGCGCGGCGTGGCGGCCGCCGCCTCCGCCGTGTCCATCGCCTCCATGCACCAGCAGAAGAAGCGCGGCATCAAGAGCTCGCTGGGCCGCTTCTTCAGCAAGAAGGAGAAGGCCGGCATGCCGGTCAGTGCTCGCTCGGCCGCCACTGCTGCTGCTCTTATAACTAGAACACTATAACATTGTGGCAATGTTATAATGTTCTAATTTTTTGTAATGTTCAATAACATTTCAAAACTTTTTATAACAGTGTTGTAGTAACACTATGACGATGACTTTTTACATGGCAACCTCGCGGCTGGAACGTTCGTCCTACGTCGTCGTTGTACGTCCAGTGAAAGATATTATAATTTAATTTAAACAACAAGCATATGAATATAAATAGATTTTCACTTTCTCGCACTGAAGGTTCCAAAATTTACTGCCCATTGCAAGTTTGCAACATTACACAGAAAAAGACGATCAAAATGTACGTGTATTTGAAACTATTCCGTTCGAGCTTCGTGTATTTATAATATTTTGTTGTATATAGGTTTTTTCTCAATACATTGAGTTATATATATTGAGTCATGATGACTGCTAGCTTACCTTTCGAGGGTTTGATAAGCCTCACTAGAAATTCTTTTTAATGGAATAACATAACGCTTATATTCCTCCGAAGGCATAGGCAGAGAAGTGTAGTACATTTTCACGTATCGCGAGTTACGATTAGGTCTCACCATGGAATAGGTGGTGGGCCTGTTGCCGTACGGCGGGCACACAGCCCGGCTCCGCGCTGACTAACTGTTTTGAAGGCCATCATAGCTCGGCTCGTGACGTTAGGCTGTTGTCCGCCGCAGCTGCAGGCGGCGCCGGGCGGCCGGGCGCTGTCGTCGGCGTCGTCGCTGGGGCTGTCGTCGCTGGCCGACGAGTGCGCGCCGGAG
>DWFO01005777.1:0-10306 GCA_018246595.1 Mimoniades nurscia nurscia
CTGTAATCCCCGAAGAGGTAGGCAGAGGAATGTAGAACACTCCCACGTTTCACCGGTTACGTTTACGTCCCACTATGAAATAGGTGGTGAGCCTATTGCCATACATCGGACACATATCTAGACTCAGAGCCACGACAGTCTATAAAAAACTTAAAATAAAATCATAATTCTACGAAACTGATTCAATTCACGGGAACGGTTCCCACTGTAATGAGAAATGACCCGAAAAGGGTCTCAATGGTAATTAATTAATTTTACTAAGAATAACTTTCGAGTTCTTATTAAACATAATTAGATTAGAACGAACTAGAATTTGTTACAATATTTGTTATAATTTTTATATTATTTGTTATTGATTTATTACATAATTATCGAAATATTTATACTATCGCCTTTTTAATATTTATGAATTTCTAGTTACATGTTATATAGTTTTAAATATTAGGAATAGAGTGAGAGGAAGACCTAACCTACACTGCACTGTAATATGATTGTCGCAAATACTTACAAATTAAATAACACCGGATCAACAATCAAGTTTTTTAAGAGTTACGAATTAAAAGTGATTAAATTATATCTTGATCAATTAACTATAAGTGTAAGCATAAATATGGGCACCAAGTAATGATAATGGCTGCTGAGTTAGATGATGTGAATTCGACTTCCAAATCAGATCAGAGCAAATATGTTAATGTTTAGTTATGTCTGAGGTGTGTAATGATAGATGTAAATGTGTATTTACAAACATACGTGTGTATTTAACAGGTCACCATAGCACGGACCCGGGCTAGTTATAGGTTACATTCCCATGTCAGCCGTTGAGTTAGTGTATACCTAATATTATCATTAAAACTGAAATTATCTGTACAGTGTAGATAATCCGATAATAGCAGAGAACTAACGAAGTAACTGCACAGCGGAGGAGCTTCGTTGAGTACATTCGGTTGCTCATAGATCGACAAACTCGTTTAACCGAGTTTAGCGGCCACAGTGCCCGCACTAATACCATTATTGTCAGTTAGACCCTGCCTTGTTTCGATTCCAAACTCGATTCACAATTCTACGATCCGATTAATTTTCACTATTGTACGTCGTAATTTTTCCAAAGAGTTCACGATACTTCGAACGATATTAATTTGGGTTTTTATTGTGAAGGCTGACGTGAAGGGGAATTATGATTTAGTGCCGATGAATAGATTTATATTAATTTGAAAGCATTTGAACTCATTATTTTCCAAGGAGTATTTTTCCTCTAAATAGTATTAAAGAATGTTGCCATCTACATGTCTGACTAGCTTGATATCCGGGTTCCATAGAGGAATTTCCCTGAATTATAGAATTCAGGGAAATTCTATTCAAAAGATTAAATGTATAGACAGAATTAAAATACATTCCTATTGAATTCCAAAATGGTAAAAAAAGGTTTTATTATTATACTAATTATAATATTATACTGACGAGTTATATGCCTTACAAATCCTGCATAAAAGTCTACGAATACAAAATTACGTGTTTCAAAATGTATCTTCCGCTACTCATTGTAAACATATTAATCTTTTGCATATAAATAAAACATAGCGCTAGTTTTAGTTTTCGTTGCCTTATATTGTATACCACGGCTGGGCAAAGGCTTCTGGTCCCATTAGCATCTCAAATCTGGAATTTAAGTGAGAAAGTGAAATTTCAAGCCCTAGATATAATATATGTGCCTATTTAGGCACATATATTATAGTGCCTATATATGCATGCGTATTTACGCATGCATATAAATAATGTTACTTCAAGAGACATTACAAATACCTACTCATGCTTAAAGTACCAGTATTTGTCAATGTGAACGAAACCCGTAACCTCTGGCTCAGGCTCACTAAGCAGCAAGCACCAGTTCTTTTTTCGGTCCTATTCTAAATTTATTATATCAAATTTCAAAATCAATTTTGATAGCCCCGAACGGTTCTGTCGTATAATATCTGAGAAATAAAATGAGGACTTCATTAATCCAGTTAATAAGTCCCAGCGGCAGTAACAGCATTATTGCCAGCTGGACCCCGTCTTGTTTCGATTCGTAACTCGATTCTTGACGATGCTTCGATTCAATTCCATTACTGTAATTAGTGGTGGGTACTTCGCGAGTTTTGTAAGGTTCGTTAATAAAGAATGTTTGTTTTTATATTTCATGCTTTAAAATTCTTAATGCAAATTATTTCCAATAGTCTCATTAAAATGTATTTAAAAATGTCCGTTTTTTTCTCCATTCATAGTCGATTACGTATATGTAATATAACTATACAGTTATAATCTTAACAGATAATTTTGAGACATTGTATTGAATAATATTTAATTGCTGTTTACTTTCATACATACGTTGTTATGCAAGGAAGCCAAATGTAGCGAGTCTGTATATGGAAATATAAAAGCCTTTTCAATCTCAGTGGAACTCGGCACCTTACCCAATTAGTGCTAAAGACTTAAACGGTTGAAATCAGTTTCTTTCGCGTGCCAAAGCTCACGTATGCAAGGGGTGGTAATGTGTTAATGAATAGAAGGCAGGGCGGCGAAGCGGGGTGAGGGTGCAGGGTAGCGGGCTGTGGGCGGGGCTCCCCTGGGATTGGTCGCCGCCGGCGCCATCTATTATTCATAAAATAGTTTTTGAGTCGCGCCGCCGGTCGCTTTAACTCTGTTACATCCAAACTAACTTAATAAGGATCATGTCACTTTAGATTAGTCCCGGCGCACACCGAGTTTTTTCACTAAAACGTAGGCACAGCGATCAAAGGACCGTCGTAAACGCGTTAGCGAGCGCCCTTATTTCATTACGCACGAAAATGACAGACCGGGCCGTACCTACTCGTAATTGCGAAAATGTATTAATTTTTAATATCTATTAACGAATTGCCCTGTGTACTTCGCGGGGCGGAGAAACTTTAAAAAGCTCTGGTCGGTGGCTGGCGAACAAAAAAGCAGCTTAAGCGATTTATTAAATATGTATGAAGCAATTAGCAGCTGTCTGTCGGAGAGCGGCTACAAAAAATTTATTAGCGCGCAATCGTATAGGACTTTGTTCGTAAAAAATATAGAGCCTAATAAAACATTGAGGTGTCTAACTAAACTAACATAAGTAACAAACATTAAGCAGACTCTGATGCGGTTGGCTCCTACATGAAATTACGAGTATTAGTGCAGCATTCTCTCTATAATCTGAAACACTTAGCATTAAAAGCTTGTACCTACGTTTTTTGTTTAGCTATAGAATTTTCAATAGCTTAATTAATGTGGTTATTCTTTTTGAAAATAGTTTTCGCTGATGAGAACGCTCATAACGATTCAGTCATTACTTTATTTTCAATTTGTTTTATGTCAAAAAAGTAGTGAAGGCAGAATAAGCGATTGTCTCTGCCGTTCATTTACAGGTATGTAGGGGTATGATCACTATTAATTATTTAGCACTAATCGTTATACAAATCAATACAAAATTCGGTAGGTAATCCTACAAAGATTATTAGTTATTAATTTTTAAGACGATTGCACGTAGGTATATGTTAGTATACGTACCTATAACAGTTTAAATGGCTCATCTTTGTTCCGTAACATCACGCCGGTTATCACCGAAGAGGTAGGCAGATAAATGTATAACACTCCGACGTTTCACCAGTTACGTTTACGTCTCATTATGGAATAGGTGTTGAAGTGAAGTGGTCATTTTAGTATAACTAGTAGATATTACTATTTGTCCTGATATTCGGATACAAACGTGTGGCTATTTACTTGAAATTACCGCCTCTAGGACACCGCAAACCAACGACCGCACTTCATAGGTCGTAACACAAATGGTTTTAAAACCAATTGCTCCACCGTGAAAATGGATATAGCGGTGGTACAGCCCCCGAACAGTGTACATGATTCGCCAACTATATTTATATGTTGTATAATTTTCACTTATTATTATTATTATACCACCAATTATTATACCTTTACGGGGTAGGCATAGCGGACCAAGTCTTCAATATCTCTATCTTACCAAATCAGATATCCTTCTACTACATTTGTACACTTTTTCGTCGCCCCCATTAGCGAATATCTGAACAATTTCGTCAAAATAGGAAATTAATTTCACTTACATCATTTTAAATAAATTTACAAATAAACAATGTGTAACGCACGTAGTTCGGTCAAGATAGGAAATAGATTGTACTTATATCCGCTTTAAATAAGGCTGTAAATGTAGTAGTTGGACATACAAAAATGGCGCGGAACTTTTTCCCGCTTCACTTAAAGCTCGCCCCGACCGACTTCCGGCGGATGCGGAACACTTTTTAATTTCCGCCGTCGGGGATTTTTCTCCCAAGCTGATGAACGCTCAATTATTTATATTCAATTAATGTAAATATTTGCCCCTTTTAATCTGCGTTGCCAGTGTTTTCTGGACGGTCAAGCGAGAATATTAGTATAATTTTTTCTTCAGCAAATATACGACTTCATTTCCTGCGCTAAGTCTTAAAGAATCTTATTTAGATTGGGCTTAATACTTTTCTTTTTTTAATATCTTGTTTTTGAGTATATTCCATATATTACTGTTTGATGTTGGATGGACAATACCTATTTAAATCCTGATATGCTGGTATCTGGGAGCCGCCTGAATACCCGAAGAGATGGGCAGAGGAATGTAGAACACTCTAAGCTTTCACCAGTTACGTTTACATCCCACTACGGAATAGGTGGTATTTTATTTTCTATAAAACTAATTTCTTTGTGTTTATATATAAATGCATTTGTTTTTTAATTTTAATGTTTACTATGTTATGTTATGAAACTTCTGAAATAAATATACTGTAGTAAATAATTACGAGTATCGAAAGTAAGTACCTGAAATGAATAATTGAACAATTTTAATACAATCAAAATAAATTACCGAAACATACGAATATTGGGCTACTAACGCGAATGGGTCGCTACGGCACGAAATTTGTCCAATTAATTCACTCCATTAGCTGGTCACTGGCTTTGGAGCTGAAAAACTGAAAATATCTCGTTAATAATCAACTCGTAAGCCTTTAAACAACCACTCCGAATTGATTTCGGTTAAGAGGCGACTAGCCGCCTCTCACACACGTGATTACTTCTCTTTTTATATAGTAATTATCATCTTTTTATCCTAATTATACATTTGTTAAAATAATTACCTAACATCACACCTATAATGCCCGAAGAGGGTAGGCAGATGAGTGTAGTAGGTATACTCCCACGGTTCACCAGATACGTCAAAGCCAGGGAATACTTAATATTTATTATGTTATCTACATTGCATGATGATAAATCTATATTTTAAAAGGATTTTATATTTTATTGTTAAAAAAAATAGAAACTGAACGAATATTTGTCATCATTATTACAATGCAATTCTATTGATGTCTTAGACAATTACGCTATCATGAAATAACTTTGTTACCAAAGATGTTTAACAAATCCCGGGTCGGGTGCTATTATGTATGTATATTTATCTAATTAAAAAATCCTCTTTCGTTATTGTCGTTTCGTCCAAAAATCATTAGACTGCCTCGTTTTTCCACTATATTTTAAGACGATATATTATATTTTGTATGGCGGTTGTCACTTGGAGACTAAAGTCGTCGAGTAAGACTTGCGTAGCCATGTGTACGAAGGGCCTTAGACGGACTACTTTCTCTAGAATATTAATGATTGCAAAACAATCAATTTCAGTACTGGCGAATCACAGTAAAAACAATAATAGCCCACAAAAGTCCAACGTTACTGCGATGCATAACTTCCTCGGTAGATGGGCCACAGTGACTCATTTAGACGCGTGGACAGGAGTCGGACAAGTGGGGGTAATTCCGCACGATAATCCTGGCAATGACGTTAGAGCGAGAATAATAGCATGGACACCGGTGGGGCGTCTCCCGCGCTCCACACTCATACCATTGTGACACTGTAGAGTGGCTACGATTTATTTGTTTTTATTAGAATATTCCTATAAATCTGTTTGTTTTATTCTGTTTATCAAACGTTACGTGTACCTACATTTCGTAATATTCCTATACGAATTAAAATATTCTTGTAATAGAGATTGAAGTGTTGCGTTTTAGAATTTCCAGTTGTGGCTCGGTGTCTGGATATATGCCCGGTGTATGGTAATAGGCTTAACACCTGTTTTATAGTTGGATCTAAACATAACTGATGAACGTGCGGGTATATAACACTCCTCTGCCTGTCTCTTCGGGTATCACAGGCATGATATTACCTACATGTTCATTTTGCCAGTAAATTGGTAATCAGCAACTATTTTAACGTTCAACTGTTGATAAGGAGAATCCTCTCATAATGGGAAGAATTAGCAGCATGACAATGGAGCTGACTATCTGTGCTAGCGAATTTCGACTACACACTGAATAGATCGCTTTATAGATCGTGGTGTAACAAATGATATTAAAAACTAATATTAACTTTGCTATAATTATAATTAGCCTGTCGTTTTAGGCATTTGTTTAAATATACCTATAATACACAAATACTTTGATTTATAACAATAACTTAAATGATAAAAAAAGTTAAAAGGTTGAATATATATTTGCAAAATAACAAGAAACAATAAAAATCCAAAAGCAAACACTTAATAAATTTCATTTATTTATCACAGGAAAGCGAATAAATATTTATTTTATTACCCATAAAACCATTCAAGTGGGTAAGCAGAGGCGGTGCACACTGATCTATATTCACCCTACACTGTGTCTCCACCTCATCAATTCGCAGGGATGTCCCGTTAGCCATAATGTCTAGGGCAGCGATTTAGCACTCGGAGGTAATGGTCCGCATTTCCGGACTTTTATGGCCACTCTACTTTTCTATTGATATTTTAATTTCGAGGGTAACAAAGGAATTTTTTTTTATACGTTTTAGTGTGAAATGATTGTAATATTGCGTTGAACTGATTTATTGTCATTGCTTTGGGACTGTCTCTTAGAAGTACATTATATTAATTTTCCGTTTTGTTATAAAGATATGGTATACGTTATGTTATTGAAACGCAAACAAATTTTATTCATTATTTGCAAATTTAATTGTGACGTATACTAGGTTTGTTGAAATCTATCTGTTGAAAAAGTTAATATAATTTCATTGTAAAAAAAGTAACATCACGCCTGTAATCCGCTAGATAAGATCTAGGCAGAGGAATGTAGAACACTCCCACGTTTCACCAGTTACTTATACGTCCCATAATGAAATAGGTGGTGAGCCTATTGCCATATACCGGGCACATATCCAGACTCCGAGTCACTACTAGAAAATCTGAATTAGAAAAATTTTGTAGTGCCCTACCCGGGAATCGAACCCAGGGCCTCCCTTTCGGCAGTCGCTCTTGCAACCAACACGACCAACGAGGCAGTCAATAATCAATAAGTCAATAGTTAATATTTAATCAATAAATAAATTTAACAAATGAGTAAATAAATTAATTAATTAACTTGTCCGCAGACACGAGCTACTCGTACCACCCGGCGATCCACGATGACACGTTCGTGCGACGAAAACAAAGGCGTAACCGAACCACGTTTACGCTACAACAGGTACCTAATTTACTCATTCGTAACGGTGTTTTGTGAAATATACGTAATGTAATGCGATGTGACGTATGTATTTTCGTTCCGTTTTAGCTAAGCTCGTTTAATGTGTATTATCAAGCCAGGTTTCATACGGGGTAGGTAGGCAGCAGCGAATGGTACTTGGAGCAGCTAGGCGTATCGTCACTGATTTTGTGGGAACAAGTCGTGGAAGCTTAAACCATGTAAAAAAGATAACTATTGTAAATTTGTTATGTTTTGCGTTCTCCATGAAATCGAACCGATTTTAATAAATTGTGCAGTGAAAATAAATTTATATAAGAGTCAAGATATAGGACAAATTTTAGGGCGTAAAGCCTTCGCAATTTTAAATATCGGCATAGTCACAGGCAGCAACCAATCTCTAAACATAAAATGTTTTAAGATTTTAGCAAGACATGATTATTTTATCATTTCTAAGCAGAACAATATTTATTCATCCTTACAGTTCATTATCCTCATTTATATAAATAGGGATAAGAAAATTCCCACTACAATTCAATTAGGAATCAAAATGGAAAGACTGAAGGATGTATAGTAAATGTAAAATATACAAATGATACTAACATTTATTTATTTACATGTTTATTTATTTATGTACTGAAGTACACAGTATTATGCAGTTTGTAACTGTTGCAGCTCGAAGAGTTGGAGACGGCGTTTGCGCAGACGCACTACCCAGACGTGTTCACGAGGGAGGACCTTGCGCTGAAGATCAATCTCACTGAAGCCAGGGTCCAGGTACGAAACATCTTACACACATCCATCATAGTTATACAATCATCAATAGCCTATAACTTTAGTCCACCGCTGGGCACAGACATCCGCTGAGAGGCTATTTCCGTAATGCCCACACTGAGCATGCGGGTTCGAGATATGCAATACAATATACCTAATGTTATTTATTATACAACTTTCTATTATACAATGTTCTACATTCCTCTGCCTACCTCTTCGGGGATTACAGGCGTGATGTTACTTTTTTTATTATACAAAAATCTACAATAGAAACATGAATTTATATGGGTAACCGTTCCGCTGTAGTAATTATTTTGTCTAGCCGACTTATGTTAATCACCGGTAAAAAAAAATCGGAAGAGTGATTGTACGGTGTACTGAATTTACTAGGTATACGTTGCCATGTGAACTGCGTGTAACTGTTCTGTTTAGGTCATGAGTTTATACCAGCTCATTTTTTTTTATAACATCACGTCTATTTTTCCCCGGAGATTAGCAGAGAAGTGTAATACACTTCCATGTTTCACTTGAAATGTTAAACGTCCATCCATGAAATAGGGGTGAGTTTATTACCATATCCGGGGCACAAATCCAGATTCTGAAAGACTTCTAGGAATTTCAAGCCAGAAAAACCCAACAATACCCGACCCGGGTATCAATGCTAGGACTTCTCGATTAGCAGTTAACTTTGCATCCATGCATCCACTCGACAAACGAGGCAGCTTTTTGTACCGTTAAGAACCAACGATACTATTATTATTATCCATTTTAAACTGATTGGTGGCTAGCCATTAAATTTTTTCAGTTAGTTTTGAAAATTACTAACACGATATTATTACTATTATTATTACGACATTATTATATAGTATTCTAGTCATAGATTAAAGACAAATGTCTATAGATTGTGACGATACTGTTAGGAAATCAGTATGCTTTTCTTTTGTGCCTTAAAAAAATTATATTACGTCCGCCATTTTTCTAATGTGACAGAGAAATCGAATGCAATTCAAAAAGCCTATCTTATTATTAAAGTCAATAAAATAAATTAAAAATAAATTCTCATGTTCTGTAATTATTTAGAGAAGTACCTATATTGTTGGTAATTATTTTTAATTACTTAATTTTAACCCTTTCTACATGTTTTCTACATGTTCTACAATGTAGGAAAACTACAATTTGTTAGTAGCGAATATTTCAAATTTTTTTCAAAGCCAAATCGACAGACAACTAAAAAAAACTTCCAATTAGAACACACGCCAATCAGACCGTTCGCTCCTATATCGCGCGCACGCTTTCAAAGAGAAATTCATTTTCGATTCGTATTTTCGATTCGCTCAAATAGATTGAAAGATATCGAACTAACGCACGCTAAGTGAATACGAAACTATATGGAAATGTGTATCATGGAGTTTTCGTTTCGGCTCGCTTAGGATTCCGAACGTGAAACGGCATTTATTAATCTCCAAAGTACAAACGTGGAAATCTCGAATAAGACCGCTATTGGAATAAATAGTTTTCATTTGATTTCTAACTGACTATTTCAATAACTGAAATGTGTTATCAATGGCTGAAATGTGTTAAGAAACAGATACTCTAGTACTCGATTGGTACTAAAAAGTGAATTTTTAGAAATGTTAAATGAGAAAAATATTATTACCTACTAGGGATGTGACGATTGTTCGCATTCGCAAAATTTCTGCGAATGTTTTGCGAATATTAGTATCCGAAAAAAGGTTAATTAATCATAATCTTTTTATTACCTGCCTCGTTGGTCGTGTTGATTGCAAGTGCGACTGCCGAACGGGAGGTCCTGGGTTCGATTCCCGGGTCGGGAATTACTAAATTTTTTAATTTAGATTTTCTAGTAGTGCCTCGGAGTCTGGATATGTGCTCGGTATATGGCAATAGGCTCACCACCTATTCCATCGTGGGACTTAAAAGTAACTGGT
>DWFO01005778.1:0-10306 GCA_018246595.1 Mimoniades nurscia nurscia
TGAAGTGTAACATTAAGTGAGTATAAGTAAGGCTCAAACTAGGTTCAATAACATTCCCGTTTAATGGTAACAATTATACCCAAATACACATTGGTCTGCCTTTTAAGCGGAAAAATATCAAGTAACTGCATCTTTTTGGTTGTCAATTAAACGCGACCAACTGCGTCGATTACGTTGATACTAAGTTAATATATTATAATATGAGATATTTAAATACGAATAGTGTAGACCGCAAGAGCTAATGATACACTGATTAACAATATTCGGCGCAGATAGCAATGAGTTACTCGCGGGGGGCGGGGCGCGATGTTAGATTGCGCGCGCGCCGATTTATACCGGCCCCGGTATATTAACTGATATCGGCCGCTAAGTATTTGTGATGGGGTGTATGGACGTTAATTCGAATGATCGTTCGCACTGTTCGCTCATTCGAATAATGAATATAAAATATATATTAAGCGCACATGAAAAAGAAATTTCATCGTAACACACAACTACTGTTATTCTTGTGTGCGCAAATTAAAAACTCTTTGTTTGTTTTAACACAAACATATATTTTCATGAAGTTTCCGAATCTAGATTGAATGTAGAATGTAGAAGAAGCATGACAGGTTGACATAATATTAATAAGTACTTTGATGAACGTTGCAGATTTAACTGAACATCATGCGAAATGATACCTACAGCATTTTTAGTAATGGTGATGTTAATTCACTAGGAAGATATTATTCAATATTTATCAACACTTGTAGGTTATAATATCTACTTTAATTCCTACTATTAAAATTTTCAATAATGTAAAGAGAATTCGATGTGTTAAACGCTCACGTTTTCAAGTCTCAAGCAAATATGCAATCATTATTATATGTGAAAGAAATAATGCTCCATAACAGTTAAGGCCCCGATTGTGCGATACTTTTTATTTATTGCTGGGAAAGGCATCTCGATTTATTGCGCGCTGTATACCGTAGATATTTTCTAATAAGTTCGATTAGCTCTTATTGATGGCGCTGATAACAGTATGAATTGTTGGCCGTTCGGTTAAGTATCTCAACTCATTGGGCTTGCGGAATAAACTTTGACCCACTATATATTATAGCGATTATTTAATCACCCAAAAATTTCATCACACTTATTTTGCGTGTTTTTTCATTACAAAGGTAACATTGTTATTGTCACGCCTGTTCAAGAGGTTGTGGAGGCAGGTTGAGGAGTGTAGCACTCGCCCTTTTCCCGTCCCACGGAAAAGATGTGTTACTTTAAGATTTTTTTCATATTAAACGAACATTAAGTTTATCTCACATCAAGTTATTATCAAATCTTATCGAAAGACGCTAGTCCAAGTGGAGTGACACCGTTCATGAGCAGTTAGACTTCCGGCAGTAGTCTTTTAAAAGCTGATATGTGAGTGAGAAGGACTTTAGATCTATACAACATGCTTTTTCTTTTCCTTTTCGTAGAATTTTATAAAATTGAGATAGAGACAGAGTGCTATCGTGTGCTTCAATAAATTTATCGTTGTTTCTATACTCCGGAGAATTTATCTTATGACTGAAAATGTTGAAACACATTTATACATATTCATACGTCATAGGATTGGTTAACAGTTCAACTAAGGAGTATTAAGGGACCACATGAGCCCACTGTACCAACCTTACCCCATTTCTATCTCAATAAAGATACAGTGTACGTTATTTGCATCACACCCAAGTTCACAGATTCTATTAATTATTTCAGCGCACTCGATCAATCCCTGACAGACATACCATTTGAGATATAGCGATGTGTGAGTTACGGTAGCCGTATACTGTCTGCCGCTGACAAAACTTCTAGAACTTACTCGTTCAAATGTTGTACGATACTATGATCGATCATCTTCGCAAACGTCCGCTCGCGCCCCGTGGACGGTCCGTCGCTGAATCGGACGATTGCTTAGAACAGCAGTACTAACCGCAGCTCGAGTTTAAATTTAAACATACACAATATTACTCTTTTATGTTCTAACGTGGCGTGTAATCTATTGATAAACAGTCGTAATAATATTAGTCGTAAGTTTATAGTAATATTTAAAATTAATGGTAACAAAGATAATGCCAATTAAAATATTCAACACATTGTTCACATGTACATATATCGATAAAATGTGTATGTGTTAAGAAGGTATCCGGTTGTGGAAACAACTTTAGTCGTTTATTTCACGGATGAATTTTTTAATATTTCAGCACTGCCTTCACAAGGTAATTTTAGTGATACAACTATAAGAAAGCAAAATATTTTTTTTTAATTTTACTTAATACAGCCATTTCCTAAATGAAATATTTGTATACATCGTGTTCTTTTATTACTCTACGAAAATTTTATAAGTTTCACGCGACCTTAAAGCACTTGAAGGTTCTGTTCTGATGAAGGCTTAAAGGCAGTTCCCACTGGTAGGTACCTACACGTCATAGGCGTCAAAGTCAACCCAAATGTATAGAAGAATTGAGATTAGTAGATTGTATTTATTAGCGTAATTCAAACACACCTGTTCTAATCCCATTTTTTGATCATAGCCCGACTCGACTAGCTTCAGCGCTATCCAAGGTCCGCTGAACTCAACGAGTCCTTAACGGAGATAAATTATCGATCGCTATGGGCGTTCCTAGGACTGATTTAAATCACGAAAGAAATTAGGTACATATGGAAAATGTATATATTAATAATGTATTCCATTAGTGGCAATATAATATAAATAATTTTATAAAGCATTAAAGTAATTATGTCGCTGCGTAGATCTAGTATCAGTAGTATCACGCATGTCCCACCCTTTGTTAAAACGGAATGAAGCCAATTTATAAATTCGTCTCCGACACGAGCGTCATTAATTATGTTGCTGGCTGGGTGGCTGAGAAAAACTTACTTCACTCATTTCGCTATCATTACAATCGCATGCTGTCCCCTTCGCACCCGCGTTAACATACAACATCTTAGCCAGGTTCACCTATTTATAAACTAAACACAATGTAGCCAAATACAGTCTTTGCTTTAACAAACTTAAAGTGGAATTTACAATGCGACTATATAGGACTTACATTCTTTTGTGATTGCATTGCCGCAGCCCGTCCCGTTCGTTTGTTTTGCCCAGCAACTTCCCCGGCGTTAATGGTGTTATCTTGCCCCTCGAACGCAGCACCTCTCCGTATATTTCTTTATCTTGTCCTCTCTGTTGGCGGTTACCCAACAGTTTGTTTTTTACTCATTTGCTAATTTCGAAAATGAGAAGGGCGCTCGCGATCACATCTACGTCGATCGTAGATGTTGGCTGGCGCACATTAATAAAATTAACGAATGCTGTTTAAATTAATTGAACTCACCCTACTCGGAACCCGGTTATCCTGGATCGGGTATTTTATCCAGCCAACGACCCGCGTGCGTGCTGTATGGTCTCGTATGTATGTAGCATCGGTGAACGCGTAGTCAAGATCCAAATTGTTAGCGACTGGTAGAACACAATTTAGCTTAGACGTCTGTATTCTATACGTACTACACACTGTGCTTATTTCTAAAACTTTAAATAAAGTTCACAATACTAATATGTATATTCTGTTGAAATATTTATTCAAAGGTCCAACTCGGCCAGCATGGATATTATGGTCAAAATGTCCTATGAAAGCGCATAAGAGTGATTATTAGGGAAATAATATGTCTGACAGTCGAATATGTAAAACGTAACATCACGCCTGTAATCCCCGAATAGGTAGGCATAAGAATGTAGTACACTCTCACGTTTCACCACGTTACGTTTACGTCCCACTAGAAAGTAGATGAACCTATTGCCATACACCGAGCACATATCTAGACTAAGCCACTACTAGAAATGAAAAATATTTCAAATATATAATTAAGGTTCTAACTAGAATCTATAAGTTAGAAAAATTCCAGTAAAGCCTAATCCGAGATTTGAACCCAGGACATCTTGATGCGCAGTAGCGCTTACAACTAACAGGACCAATGAGGCAGTCAACATACGAGTATTATGCTATACAAATTATCTATCATCCTACTGTTAATATTAAAAATCAAAGATAAATTCACAACTGGCGAACAGGAAACATTGAAATGCATTATTATTATTATTACATTAGCAAACAAATTCAAAACTATTTAACCAGAGTATTTGCAAATAAACAAACAATCGAGCTTGGTGAACCGTTCACAATTGAACAGCGTATAGCTGGCATTGGATAGCGCGCCCCGGGCAGGGGCGGCGCGGACACATGCGGGCCCACCCCGGCGAAGGAAACTTTACCGACCGGTACTTACATATTAGAAAGCACAAACATTTAATCCTACTTCTTTCGTCTTAACATTGCTGCGCAATAAGACTTATGAATAAGAAGTCAAGTATGTTAAACCACGGTAACTTAAACACGACGATTTAATTAGAACTGAACTCATCAACATATATCATTGACCGTTCCTAAAAATATGATTTACTATGACAACAAGGTTGTGAAAACAACTTTTGATTATATGTAAGCAATATATAGCAAACTTATTGCATTGAAAAATGCTTGGCGGTATAGGTGTTATGACATTGCGCGGGGCTTTAGGCGGAGGCGGTGCGCGTATATCCAAGGCCACCTTGACTATGATGCCCCGCTTTGTAGCCTTTATGAAATTAATCTTTCGGTGTAAAGAGTAATAATATTACATTATATTTTAATTATGTACCGGATTTACTCAAGAATCTCTTCAGGACTGTTCGACTAGTTTCCGACCTATACACAAAATTTTTCATGAGCTACTGTCGATCATGAAGAGGTCGCAGTAGAGATTATAACTGAGGAGTCTGAAACTATTCACGTCGTTCAGTTGTAAATACGTACCTACTTCAACAATGCGGTGCATAATTTAATCACGTATACAGAAACACTTCATCATCATTATTAGCCTATTCCAATCCACTGCTGGACACATGCCTACTATGAGGGGTTATGCCCATAATCCCACCGCTGGACATGCGCGTTGCGGATCGCAGAGCACAACCACTCGCACCAACTATGCTACTGCATAAAGACGGTTAGTTGTGTAGCTTGGCTATCGTTGTAATACGCTCCGAAACTTTTAATAGTACAAATAATTAATTGTAAACATTGAACAATGTGCACTTAGTTTTTTTAAACTGACACATTTAAAACAAGAAACAAATCGTTCTATCGATCGTATTTACAGCGGATAACGAATGTGAAAGTGTACATTTATTAATATAACACCATCTCATACTTTTCTACATAAGCAATATAGACTTAGTTTTATTATATGGTATTAAACACGTTGGTAATAATAATATTCAACTTATACGCGTAGGTACACAGTGTCCAAACAATAGCCGTTAGTCATCCTTCGGCGCTGAGGAGGTTGCGTCAGACTAGGTCAGGGCGCAGGAATGCCGGCTAATTGACAGAGTGCCGAGGACATCAGCGCGGGTCAATTAGGCCATACGTTGCTGAGCTTTTATAAGCTCGTTATTGTTGATAGGCAACCCAAAATGTTGTTATTTTCGTCCGCTGTGCTTTTACACTAAGGCAATGATTTTATCCAAACCGATTCTGGTGTTTATGAGCAATCAGGTATTCTAATATTTAAAGTCACTTGCTATAACAATGAAAGTAAACGTCGGAAAAAACTTTCAGTTCTGAAAGTTCACCATATGGTTCAAATCTATTGTTTGTGGTTAAAGGGTCTTCCGATCTGTTGGTGTTATTTTTTCCGTGTCATTATACATCCATTATATTTTAAATATATAATTTACTAAGATACAGATACTTGGAACGTGGTGCTCTCTGTCTACCTCGTAAAAGTCCTGGTGTGAGGATGTAATATTCATCATTATTATACATCTGTTGTGTAGACCTGGCATAGAAAAATAAAAATAAAAAAATATATAAAATTAAAAAGAAATTTTAGGTTATTGTACACAGATTAAATACCAGAAACCTACACCTAAGGAAGAAGTTTTGACGTTTAACGAACCATTTTTAATTTACCGTCAAACACGTTTTATACATAAGCACACTCTTGTATTTCCGTGAATGGAGTGTGGTAATCTCAAAAAAAAATACTCTCTTAGTGATTAAATTAGACCTCTCACTTGCACAGAGCAACTGGGGAGGTCAGTTATGAGTGGTCGTATCGGCGGGGATAACAATAGCCGATGATATAGATAGATAAGCGGCCGGGAGACTCATTTGCATTATGCTCGCAGCGACGCGGATATACGTGTAATTTGTACCTTACCTCTGTACTGCCACGCACTGCGCCCCGTACTAAATGCCGACGAACTGTTGGAATATTCAATCTAGCGTACATATTAAATTTAAATTTATTAAACTATTGTTATGTTTTTCCAACTTCCAAATTCACAGTGATAGCACGGAGACTTCATCTGTGCTCGGTGTATGGCAATAGGATCATCCGATTCCATGGAATATTCCATGGAACGTGTATCAACTAATGAATCGTGGTGGTGTACCTACTGTACTCCCCTATATACTCCTTCTTGCATATTCAGGCTTGATGTTATGTGAACTTTATCGCACCTCACACCAGGAAGATATTAAAATCACACATTGTTTAACATACAAGTAAAATTACCAATATAAATAGAGTTATCTACAAAATATGTAATTTCAAATGTTGCTATAAAGTATTAATAAATAAGGCTTTATATAAAATAAGTGAATACTAAAATTTCCTGTGTCGTGAATGTCATGGACATTAGCGCAACGACAATTATGTGAACAATCAAATCCGGAAAATATATCTAAATATACCTTTCATACCATACATGACAGGAATCAAACAGAGAACTCTCTGCACGGCATTCCATAGTTGCTAATATGTAAATGGATCGTTGAAAAATTTTAAAACACAGTTCAGTGAGTGACAACTTACAAAACACATTTAAATCGTAATTAACATTCAGATTAGGGTTGTTACAAATGTTTATATCGAAATAAGTGCTCGGCACAAAAAATCCCAATTTTTTTTGAATTCATTACGAGCGTCACCAAGCTATAGATATTTCAAGAGACTGAATTTTGATTTTATTCCTATCTGATCGAGATTAGGTATAAGATTCGATGCAAGATTCGAAATACTCATGTATTTCAAAATGATCAAAACAATTACAAAATCATGATTAAGTGTAATATATCGAAATAATTACTAAGACCATCGACACAACTACAGCTATACCAGATCAACGCTAACAGACGCGTATTGCTGTGGGTGTGACGGCGCGCGCACGTGTGCCCGGTCACGGTCGACGTTAACAATTAATTTACACAAACTAGCTATTACTACGAATGTTACATGATGTGATAATATTTTACCATATAATTTTTACTTCTAAATATATGACTGATAAAATTTTCTATGTATTATTACCTAATGTTTTTTTGAAAATCTACATATTTATCTTAATAAAAAATGAAAATATTGGGCAGCTTTTTAAAAAGATTTTACGCAAAAGGGAGATTTTGCATAGTATTAATTTATACAGAGAAAAAGTACAGAAAACTTAAATGTTTTTACATGTTAAAACTTCATTGAATAAAATAAAATATTGATTATATTATTTTTTACTTTCATACTTTTGATGTAAGAAACATATTTCAATAAATAGTAAGACATCGTAGATAGTTATAGAGATATACATAGTATTTTATACAAGAACTTAAAATTTTAATTAATTAGCGTGGAAATTAGACCAAAGCCTAACCACTGATTAACATTTTAAGCATTTAATCTCAATTTTATATGCAATAGCAAGCTTTTGGTGTTGGACACAAAATGTTTGCATAATCAATAAAATCTTTATCGAGTTATGTAGCCACGTATGTATAATAAAGTGAAATGTGCAGATTGCCCAAATAATACCTCTTAAAGTTCACATTGTATAACATTCTTTATTGATGTATTCAACGGGAATAATTATGGTTTACACGGGCCTTAACATTTACCATTGATGTTTATTACTTGCTATAAAGACGCGCTAAATCTTCGAGGGGTCACCAACTTGGATCCTGGTTTTGATTTTGTAACGATTCAGCTAAACGTTATGCAACAAGGGCTTTGTGTCTAAGTATTCTATTCAATCACTTGAACTAGACATGTGTACTATCATTTACCGATAGTCGATAAATTAATTTAGAACAAGAAATGGTAGATTTAATCTAGAGTACATTGCTCACAATCAATGGAACAAATTCCTTTATAGTACAGCTCCCAAATATTTTGGCTGAGTCCCTTTCTCCTCTACCTATCCCTTCGGGGATTGCAAGCGTAAAAAATACGTTTTTTTATTAGTCTTAAACGAATATTCTAGTGGTGTAGTCAACTTTGAGTCTTTATAGTTTCCATATGATATTGCCTGCATCGGGTAAACAATATACTCGTACCCTAAATTTTGCCTAAAATAAAAAACAAAGGGAATTGAATAAAACTATCGATATGATTGTCACATCACTAGAGACGGTACCGTACGCATCACAATGGCAGATAACCGCGTCACTAACAATACCGGACAACGCTGTGATGCATTAGCCGAGATAAAGTAGGAATCTTAAGCAGAGAAATCACACACGGAACGTAATGAGGCCGTACGAATGAACCATATTGTACCGTAGTGATCTGATTGGAACATAATTGTAACGTGTATAACTTTCATACCTCGTATAATAAATAGGTAGGTTCGCGGTAATTTCAAATGTGAAACTTGTCGAATACTACAATAGTAGTGGACATTTTGGAGAAAAAAATTTAGCTTATTTAAAATGTACTTAATGAAATTGAAACAACACGACACGAATATTTTTATATTAAACACGAACTTAGAACGAAGAATTTTAAAATTTTGCCCCAATTACTTTTTCACACAAATATATAAAAGTAATGTTAAAGGTAAAAGTAATGTTATACTTTTTTACATTAATACCTCATCGGAATATCGTTCAAAATGACGTAGGTAGATATTACATATACGAGAATACGTATGTAGAACACATTTTTGTCAGCTAACAGCAAAATTTGCTCTGTTAAATTTGCAATAACGAAGTACTTTCCATGCTATTTGAAAACAGTATGTGTTTAAAAAATATTACCTATACGTTTTATTTAAAAGTTATTAACAGCAATTCACACAAGAATATGTTGTACAATTCTGGATATACATACATATGTATGTAGTTTCATAAAAAAAATTCATAGATGCAGATTTTAAATTTTGAAATGTAAAGTTACAATTACTTGCCAGCCAGGTGTTATTGATAATAACATTTAGAATAATATTACTTGACGGGCGCAATAAAGCAACACTAGCAGTACTGTATATGACCCACCCTCCCACTCAAAGAGTCTGGGATTCGTATCACTGGCACGGAAATTACAACTACTAACTAAATGATCTGCTTTAGTATTCTGTAATGTGTATGAAGTTAATCCACGCGTACCTGACCACAGTGGCAGTCTACGCCATTGACTCCCTCGGTCGTAAGCTGACCTCCTTCCCTATGAAAGATGACCAGTAGAAAGATAAAGAATCTTTAAAGATAAGTTAAGCGTCGGGATGTTAGCTTCAAAAGTATAAAAGTAACATGTAACTTCACACCTGTAATCCGAAGGTGTCGACAGAGGAGTGTAATAAAGTCCTACATTTCAATAGTTACGTTTACGTCCGATTATGCAATATATGGTGAGTCTATTGCCGTACATCGGGCACATACATATTCAGTACTCCAAGCCACTACCAGAAAATCTAAGTTAGATAATCCATTAGTGCCCGAACCGGGGTTTGAACCCAGGACCTTTATATCGGCAGTCGCGCTTCTATCCAACAGGACCGATGAGGTATATACATATAAATGGAACACTAAGTATGATGCCACTCCCACTTAAATGAATATTTTTTCATAAACAGTTATTTTCGAGCCTAAAAATCAGTGTATAATATTTTAAATAGTAATACGTAAGTACATTTTTAAATGCTAATATTTTAAGTGTTATAATGGGTACTATGAGTCTAGCTGGTCCGTTGATGCGGTGGTTAATTAACCTGACCATCACGCGGCGGGGTCAAAACAAAATATTTGTGTGATGAGTACAAATAATAAATATTTGTCATGCCATGTCTGACCGTACAAAAATATATATGTATGATGTTTATAAATGGGAATGTGCTACATTCCTCTGCCTACCTCTTCGGGGATTACAGGCGTGATGTTACTTTTTTTTAAAGTATTAAATTATCCCAATTCCGTGTATC
>DWFO01005779.1:0-10305 GCA_018246595.1 Mimoniades nurscia nurscia
ATATTATCTATTCTTTATCTATTTTACATGTAAATAAACGGTTATGACGACGCAAACACGAGGTATCATTAATGGATTCAATTAGTGGGGTCCGTTGTTCTTTTGCTAGTGTATTTTGTACAACGGCGTCTCTCCATTTCGACCGACCAATGTTACAACGTCCCAGGGGTTTTTTGGACGGCGTTATGATTGATCCTTGAGGCCGTCCAAAAGCCGCTTTATACATCAAGGTGTGTATGTGGCAGGAGCGCGCTCGCGCCGCCGCCATGGGCTACGAGGACCCCACGTGCGAGAGCGTGCCCGCCACCACCGCCTCCTTCCACAAGTGCCTCAAGGAGATCCTCAGCAGGGTCAAGGTGCGCCATCCACCACACGCCATCACCACACGCCATCACCACACTCCATCACCACACTGTATCACCACACTCCGTTACCACACTTGATCATCATCTTTTACTGAACTATTTATACCACAAGTCCTCTGAACTGTAAAATTAATATGCAATGCAATGTCAATGCGTAGGCGGAAAACAACCGCCTGGGCATCATGGTGGCGTCGCACAACGAGGACACCGTGCGCTACGCCATCCAGCTGATGAAGGAGCACGACATCAAGCCCGACGAGCGCGTCGTGTGCTTCGGCCAGCTGCTGGGCATGTGCGACCACATCACCTTCCCGCTGGGTGAGCGCCACCACGACCTTCTGTGCGGACCGATCATGATGCGACGATCCCAACGCAATATGTTCAATATGACATGACATGCTGATATTCGTTTGGTGCATACCATGTCTACATGCCATAACATGTAGCACTTGGTACAAAAGCTATTGTATTTACTAATATGCTTACATTGACACACAAAAGCGTTTTCTAATTACGAATACGGAACGTTAGTAAATGTAATGTTACAGGTATGAGTATATTTATAGGTATGCGTTATCACACTCGCAGGGCAAGCGGGCTACTCGGCGTACAAGTACGTTCCTTACGGGCCCGTGCTGGAGGTGCTGCCGTACCTGTCGCGCCGCGCCAACGAGAACCGCGGCTTCCTCTCCAAGATCAAGAAGGAGAAGGGCCTGCTGCTCAAGGAGATCGGCCGCCGCCTGCTCACCGGTCAGCTCTTCTACAAGCCCGTCGGCACATACACGCCCGTTTAAAACGTGCGAAGCGATCTCTTAGTTCAATTTGCGTTTTTGTTGGCTGTACGCGACTGTACAACCTCCTAATTGATCGTATGAATTGGCATGTCTCTAGGGGGCGATCGATTTTGGTCGCAGGAGAGGATTGGTCACATTTTCTAAGTCGATTCTCATCGTATCAGCCGGTTTGAACGTGTAGATCGCATATATAGATTCACAGTTCGACAGTTTGGATGTTGCACAATCGTGTGCGTGTAGAACCGATATCGGTTGGGCAGGTGTCCGTTTGACATTGACAGCCGACGTCATCGGAATGGCCACAGCACAGATAACCGATGGAGTATTGATGAACAGATGTTTAAGCAGACAGCCAGTTAACAAACCATTTGAATGTTATTATTTTGTTTGTTTAAAAAGCGGCAATGTTGAGTGAGATAACGATTTGTACAGTTCGAGAAATGAAATGTTTTACAATAAGCTAGTCGGTTTGTTTGTAAAAGTTAGTTCCATTTGTGGTTTATTACTTGTTGTTTCCTTTGTTTTTGACAGTTTTTCAAAATGATTCGGGCCTTTTTTTAAATCTTGCATACCTCATCAATTGTTTCTGTTGTAAATATTCTTATTTAATTCAATTAAAAAAAAATTAACTCGTCAAAAATACTTGTTGCAGTGAATTTAATTGATTTTTGCAAGTGACGAGATTATTAAAGATAAAATTTGTAAAAGGGAACGCTGGGCATCTTTCACTAGTAGTATTAGTATTCTTAAAGTGTATTCAATGAATTTGCGTATTAAGTATTTATTAATGAAACTCAAGCATATGAATTCACTACTGTTGTTATCAGAAACGTTTTTTTTATATTAATAGATCAAGTGACATATTTAAAGTCGTAAATTCATTGATCGGCAAATGATAATTCGAATTTCGTTTAGTTCATATCTACTCGAATTTATAATGAAGTTTATAAATGTCAAATTGTTATACAAGTTAATGCAAAATAATTATATTTTAGTGCAGAATTTTTTTTCCCACTACTTTGTCATTCATTACTCATTGTCAAATGATTACCTGTTATGTTGTACTCTTTCCTGTTATTGTTTATTCATATTTGTACAGTGTGGACGATAAATATGATAATACAGAAATATTTAATTAAAACAACAAAACAAATGGCAGATGTCTGTACAGTGCAGTGTTGCATTTTATATTATTTTTACCCTTTGTAAAAACTTGTAATCATGTTTTAATATTTTATTCGATAATAGTACTGTTGCCAGTGCAAATTAAACTTTCATGCCCACTTGATTTTTATTAATGGCAATACCGAATGACGTGGATGCTTATTTAATAATCAGGAGTATATTAAATTAATTTTCAAATTTACTCTATTACTTTGAATACATTGTACAGACTTTACACATTCATATTATTGTATTGGAATTATTTTCGAGATATGCATTTCTCTTGTGTTTCAGATCTTAATTTTAATCTCTATATGTTAGAATCTGATGAAATTCTTGTTATTTATTGTGTATTTATTATTGTGTACTGTTCTTTGTTTAGAACTTTTCTAAGGGGGTACTGTTTTGTTTACGTATGAAAGCGACATTTGTTAAACCGAAGCGTGGATTCCACCCCTTTGAGCACTATGTCAGATAAAACTTGCTCTATGAGAATATTGTTAACCAATAAAATGTATTTGACCTTTTATTCGTTTACAGTGTGTGTAAATAAATATAAAAAGGGTACATTTATAGACAATTTTAGGCACAAGTGGCATATACAGTGTAATCATATTAGATACCAGCTTTTTGTTCTTTCGTTTTTTCCTTTAATCTTATTATTATTGTTAAATTTAAAAAATATAAAATAAAAAAGATTAAATAATCATTGTTGTTGGTGCACTTGATCGTACTAATATCCTTGCCAGTAAATTAAACAATCCTCAATGTTGCCCACATTCTGATCAACGCAAGGTTATAAATATTTTTATGTGAATAAACTTCGAGTTTTATCTGCGTAGTGTTACCTACATGTAGTTCCTACACATTATAATGCATAAAATAGGCTGAGAAAACAATAATTATTATAATGTTAATGTTAATTTTATGTCGTTACAAGCCTGGTAAAGATGTGATTGCAAGCTAGGTGCACACCCTACACAAAACTTTGCAAACATTTGTCTCCTTAAAAACGAAATAACGTTAGTCTGACGATGAATTAAATGAAATAAACGCTGTTCAAGCGGCATTGATGTCAGAATCTAGAGTGCAATTTTATAAATTGTCTCAGGACACTTAATTACACTGTATGATATACACTTAGGTTTTAAAACCTAAGTAAATCGAGATTCATATATTTTCGTTAGAAATAATAATGAAACTGAACACGGAGCAGCTGCTAGCTCAATTATGCTTAAGGCATATATTCTCAAATGTGTACCTAGTTTTAGATCACAGCCATAAATTTTAGTTCCAATCAGGTTTTTGATCAATGTTTTTGTTTTGATTTAATTTATAAGCGGTTTTCATTATTTTCGCTAATTATTGTGATGCTAATTTAGATTATTTTACGAATAGACATTAAATAAAGACAATTCGTTTTTGAATTTTTCTTTGCTTTTTTATTTTCCTTTTGTAGCTTATTATTATTTAATATTTTATAAATGATCATTTGAGTTTTATTCTTTATCACACGTTCAGTTTAGCGATGAATTAATATTAATAATAAAAATTGTATTAGTTTATCGACTCGCCAACTCCCTAGAAAAGATGTCAAGATATCACAAATCCGTCGGTTACAGCCTTGCCTTTAGCATATTCTACTATGTATTTTCAATGGTGATTGGTAATAAATGAGTATCTGAAATATTCATGTGAACTAATATTATAATTTGAAATTTTCCATTAATTATTGAAGGCTGGCAGCCAGTGTGCAACAATTCTCTAGAATCACTTAAGCAACGTAATGCCATCTAGTTTCGAATATGTAGTCCTAACTCAAACACAGATATGGATGTTAATATATATCTGTATTAATTTTTTTCATTCAGAAGTAATTTTTTTTACTGCTTTATAATATTAACTGAATATGCATCTATTCAATCACATATTTAACTGTTAGCGATCTCTGAATTGAATTATAACCGCTACTGAAGTTTATTAAGGGACAACGGCTTTGTCACTGTGACACATCGTTTCATTATGAATGATACGATATTTTTCAAATTATCTAATAATTTCCATCCAAGCCTGTAATAATATAGAGAGCTAATTCCGATTTTTTAGATTAGTTTATACGTTGAATTTTAATGAAAGGTGTGTATTCCAATGGATTTTCATACGTACCTATAGCGCGGAACTTTTTATGTCGATTTTTGTTGAAAATTTGCTAATTTATTCATCTGTAACAATTTGCTGAGCGGACACGTGCGAAAACAAATTATTTATTGTTACTTTTGAGGTAATGACTGACACGGGGTCCGGGAATCGGATCGTAGGTAGTCGGTGTTAATGTATTAATGCTTGTTCTTAGATTAAGACTAAGTCGTTGGTTTGTCACATTGTTAAATGTGGAAATGGGAAAGTGAGACTTGCTATAAATAAAGTACTTTTTTTTGCTGACCATCTATACTGTACCTACAACCGACATTCATTCTGCATTTACAGTAGGTATACAAAATGTATAATCATATTGACTTTGATTATTATAAATATTACCTACACTTATTATATACACTTTACCCATTTCCTGTTGAAATACTAATCTTGTCGGTATAAGAAAATTGTAGCCAGACAATAATATGGACTAGGGTTAGCGGGTGGTGTCAGTTTCAAGTTTACATTTTTTAGCTATAACATTTCACTGCTGTTACTTCTAATTCAATATTTACTTTTAATGAGATTTCACAAATGTGTATCTCTGTCTAAGTCTTAGAGTATATTTCAGACTATATCAGGTAGCAGACATGCAATACTTTGCACTGTTAGTTAGTATTATGATTTATTTCTATAGTTTTTTGGATGCTGCCGTAAAGGCCGTACCTCATTTATTATTAAAAGGTACCTGTTATTATTCTTTATTTTTGCCTATTTCAATATACTGCTTATAAATATGAACACTTGGGAAAGTCGTGCATTTTTAGGGGAGGTATTCTATGGGATGAATAGAAGAGGTTATTTCATGTCTGTAACTTTGGCAAGAGCATTCTGTACTCTTAACTCTTTGTATAATTGATTGCAATAGGATGATTTCCTAAATCAAAGGTTCATTGGAAATAAATGTAGTATTGTAAATCTTTTATCGAGATATGTAAGCTCATTGCACATTTCATTTATTCTTATTCATTTCTCTGGTGTGTACTTTCTGCCGCAAAAAATAAAATGACAAATTTGATTTAAAAGTTCCTACATCACTCGCTGACGGTACTTATTTATATTAGTATTAAAGTTGTTCTGAATCAATTGTATTTTCTAAATATGACAATAACGAATCGTAAGTCTGTCGAGAATGTCCGTAGAAACTTTGTAATTTGTAATAGGTAATCAGGTTCCATTTTATAAACAAATGAAATGCATAATTCCTAATAGCAACCTAAGTGAGGCGCAAGCTTACGCATCGTTAGTTATGAATTAATCCATAGTAGGTGTTAAAGCGTAGAACGATAAACTTATCCAATGTATGGGTTAAAAGTGGATTTGATGCTTTGATTTTAGGTAGGTATGTAAGTTGAGAGATGGTTAAATAGGTGGTTAAATCAGAATGTTTTAAAATTAATGGCGCAGAATGTCCATTTTGCCACATTGTCACATCCACAAAGAGCTTTTGATAATGTTTAGTATCTTTCAAAATTTCGATAAGGTACTAAAATATAAATATAATTTTTGAAGTAGGAAATTCATGTTTAGAGAATTTGATTGGCACAGATTACAATTATATATTTATATCGATTGACATAGATTGTTAAGCAGCTGTTAAAACTGAACGCCGATTTAGTCTTTATATACACACTCGATAAAGTCTACAATCGGGTGTACTGGTATATAGTAATTTCACGCTGTGTTTGTCTATATAATATATTACCTTCAATTAGGTACATACTGTAGTGGACTGTTGTTGTTGTAACTTTAGATTGTTCAATTTTTATTTTGTAATTAATAAATCGAAGTTCGGAATGACCTTACACGTGTATGTTTATTTCATTTGACCATCCCAGATACGCGGTCAACCATTTTTATTTCTTGGAATGGATTTTAAGAAAACATTTTAGGAGCGTCTGATTAGTTGATCGCGCCATTTTTTTGAAAAATATTCCTTGTACCGGTTTAATAATTCATTATTTTCATACTATGCACACATACCGGCACAATGAGCGAAACAGTTTACTAATATAATTTCGTTGATAACCTATATTTATGGCGCCTTCTAGAAAATATCTTATTAGATATTTTTATTAACCATATACATATACCATTACCGATTTTTTTCTATAGATTGACTGCCTCGTTGGTCGTGTGCTACTGACGAAAGGGAGGTGCTGGGTTCGATTCCCGGGTCGGGCTCTACTAAATTTTCTAACTTAGATTTTCTAGTAGTGGTTCGTAGTCTGGATATGTGCCCGGTGTATGGCAATAGCGGGATAAACGTAAGTAGTGAAACGTGGGGGAGTTCTACATTCCTCTGCCTACCTCTTCGGAGATTACAGACGTAATGTTACGTTCGTCTTCACAGGTAAGACCTCCGACCTTACACTCTAATATATCTGAGCATCCCAAAGTACTAGCTGCCTCGCTGGCCGAAGTTGCAAACGCAACTGCTGCGGGTGGTCTTAGGTTCGGGGAGTAAGGGATTTTTTTAACTTAGATTTTTTAGTAGTAGCTTGGAGTCTTAATTTGTGTCGAGTATGTGACAGATTGCAGACTGGTGTTGGTAAAAGAGTCACCACAGATTCGTACATAGACTATGTTCATTGATGTTCTGGCGTATGACTCGAGTCTTGACATACGAGTATTTCTTTTCAACTCTTTGAATACAAAACGCTTTGAATACAAAATCTCTAAAATTCACTTTTGAACTAGAAGTGTATAAAATATAATCGATTCAAAACATAACAAATATAATGGGTATAAATATGTCCAGAAGTGGACGTAAACAGGCTAATGATGATAATAATATATTGATGATAATATATTGATGATAATATATTGATGATAATATATTGATGATAATATATTGATGATAATATATTGATAATAATATATTGATGATAATATATTGATATTAATATATTGATGATAATATAACACTGGCTCTGCCTTATTTAGGATAACAAGAATGCGCCTGTGCTGACCGGAAAGCATATTATTGTATTTTTTTGTTATTGCAACCTATTTATTTGAATGAAACTCTATGAACACTCAACAAACAATATTTTATTTCGCAACACGTGTTAATTCTATTACGGTACAAATATATTATTCTAATACATGAACATTGATAAAATAAATTATTTTCATAAACAATTAAGTACACCAATGTTATTTACTTTTTACCTTTACCTTAATTACACAATAGAAAAAATCCTCGTTTTATTTACAAACTTCAAGATTCATTCAGATTCACAATTTATAATAAAAACTGTCTGGCGTTAATTCTGTTGAAGAAAAAAACAAGGTACAGACGTAAATAACTTTTCTCCTATAGTGATATTATTCACTAACGACTTTCAAAGAGTAAAGTTAGTGCATGAAACTTATAGAAATATCTTATAAAAATATCAGTATAGGAGTAAAATTATTGCATAGGCAATAACTTTACTCCTATACTGATATTTTTTCTTATTTATGTCGTTATTATGATATGTTATGATTTCTTCAATGATCAGACGATGTAAACATGATTTGTCGTGTATCAAAATTATTTCATCTGTGTGTTTTCTTGTGTGTGGTTTCACAGATGCCCAGAAAACTATTAAACATGGAGTTTACTTACTTTTGGAAAGATCGGATTCAAAATAAGAGGGAATTATAACGATAATTAGCTAATTGATTTAATGATTACAAAAATGAAACTGTAAGTACATGTATAGCATCACGGCTGTAATCCCCGAAGAGGTAGGCAGAGTAATATAGTACACTCACTAAATTCCACCAATTTCGTATACGTCCCGCTTTGGAATAGGTGGTGAGCCTATTGCCATAAACCGGGGACATATCCAGATTCCTAGCCACTACTAGAAAATCCAAATCCAATAGCTTTACCTGGGATTTGAACCCAGGACCGGACAGGAGGATCGGTAGTTGCGCTTGCAACTAACACGACCGACGAGGCAGTTCAGTGTGATGCTAGACTAGAAGTTTAACAGAGATATCGTTTAAGAAATTATTTTTGTGTATGATTAATGAAATGTATCGATTAATGTATCGAAGTAATTAAAATACAAAATATCACATATAATAATGTTCTTATTTATTATTATGAATTGATGATATTTTCTCTCATTAAAGTACTTAGTATCTACATAATTATTTCGACAACAGGCCCATTAGAGGTGTATAAAAATAAGCAGAGAATAAAGTGTGAAATGCAGTGGCGTAGCATGGGTTTCAGCCACCCTCTTAAAAGTGTCTTTGTAACAATTTTGGCGAGCAAAATAAACGTCTCCGGAGAGTGTCGGCGACCAAAAAAAGTCTCCGGATAGTGACGGCGACCAAAAAAAAGGTCTCCGGAGAATGCCGGCGAGCGAAAAAGAGGTCTGATTTATCCTATATACATATGTTCGGCCTTATGAAAATCTCACCAAGCTTTTTGACGCTCTGCTACGCTAATGATGAAATGTAAATACCAAATAAAACGACAGTTCAAGTCAGAGTAAGAGTGTCTTGCCTTTTTCTCTAATGAGGGACAAAGATTTGACAATACCTACCGATAACATTTTCTGGTACTTAGAACTGGTCTAGTTCCTGTTATAAAGTTAGTCGCATATTAAGACAATTTGAGCAATTGTGGCTAATCCTTTTAGAAATTCCATCGTGGAGTCTTAAAAGTAACTGGTGAAACGTGGGAATGTTCTACATTCCTCTGCCTACCTCTTGGGGGATTACAGTCGTAAAGTTACTTAGGTACTTTTACTTTTAGAAATTAATAATACATACGGTATAATTTACAAATTAATTAATAGCCACTAGCAGACTGCCGATTATTTGAATATTTATTTTAATCCAATTATTTGAGTAAGAAAAGGTATAATATTAGAAATCGACACTGACAAGCGTGAGGTGATAATATTTACAATTGACGTAAGTATTTCATTATGATAATTTAGAAATTAGGTTTGTGATTTTTTTAGAGATAATTAGTTTAATAAGTACATTGCAAATACAGTACTAATGTGATCTAATATAAAAATGTTAATATTTATTGTGACGAATTTATAATTTATTGTTCCTTTTAATTCACGAAATTATGGAAAAGTTGTCGACGAGCATATTTATATTATAAGGGTAATTTATATTAACAATATTTACTATATTCCTTGGAATGTAATAAAATATCCCTGTATACAGGGAATTGTGATATTTTTTTAATAATATTTCTTACATAAGTAGTCTTATTAATATTTAGTATCTATAATGTCAGTTCCTCTTGTATTTATAATATTATTAGATATTTTGTTGTGATTATTATTATTGATAAGTCAAAGAGTCCCGAAACAGGAAAATTTATTCCCAGGCATTTATTCCCTTACATATTTTCTTACACTAATGTTGAAAAATATGAAATACCAATTCGCTATTATTATGACTTACGCAGAAAAAAATAACTGTTTACTTTTAAAAAAGACAAGATTTATGCAATAAATTACATTTATAGATTTGAGATTCAAATATTAAATAATAAAGACCATGTAGACAAAGATTAGTCTTTCATTTTATATAATAATGCCACACAATTTAGAGGGGGTGCTTCTAACCAAACGCTAGTGTTTGTGTTAATTTGACTCAAGTATACAAGTATATTTGTACGTGTCATTAGGGGTATTTGCCCATAATCACCACGCTGGGCAGGCGGGTTGGCATATAGGAAACTTCGTCAAGTCTTTTCGTCACAAATACCGCAAAGTCTGAAGACAAAAGTCTTCAATGAGTGCGTCCTACCTGTTATG
>DWFO01005780.1:0-10304 GCA_018246595.1 Mimoniades nurscia nurscia
TAGCAATTTAAGTTAGAATTAAATTACTCATTAGCCTCGCAGGCTAGATCGTAATTTCTGAAAAGACAAAAAAAAAAGTTTTATTTCAGTTGATATTTCTAGTATAGCTCAGAGAGTCTAAATTTGTAACCAATGAATATACTCAGCCCCTATTCAATGATGGGACGTAAACTTAACTGATACAAATTTGTAATATAGATACTACTCTTCTGCCAACCTTTTCGCGGACTATAGGAGTCATGTTAGGTTTTTATTAAAAATTTCTTTTAGTTACACGTAATGACGTAATGCAATGAAAACAGTTCACGTGTAATGTGTTATACGGAGAAAAACTATAAAATATTTACCAGAGGTCATCTGTAGGAATACCGCAGTCGAGAACTTCGTTCTGCATATTATTGCATTTTTATTGATACGAGCGACGTTTTATTATTTGATAGGTTATAACGATATTCTGAGTGTTAGTGATATTTGTAAACTTTTCTGAGATACATGGACATTTATTCTTATATAGCCACGAATATATTGTCAATTGTCAACTCGCGTTCATGCATTGTCCATTTTAGCTGATTTTCTCGTAGTAAAAGAGTTAAGGCCATAGTCAAAATACAAAATTATTATATTCGTAGTTTGTTAGATATGTATTTATATGTCAAAGCTATCTAGTCACTATACCATATATTAACATTTAAAGAATCACCCCTGAATATTACACAAAAAAACAACAAACGCACTTATACAATACAGGCCGTTTATACAGAACGTAAGATAAAATACGCACGTATTAAGCGACGCACGTACGCTGCAGGCACGCACATACTATTGGGTACATAGACATACGCAGCTACAATACTAAACACATACTCATGTCGATTACTGTTAAATATGTCTGACGTAGTCCAGTGCTTGTGTTACCGTAATTCATTGTAAGGGCGCAATAATGGACAGATTTCAGCAGGTTGGATTGGAGCAGCAAGACATTTAGTTATAGGTACTGACACTGCAGACATCCTAATATATTTATCTATCATAAATCTATCGTTTATCAGTTTTGTTGTGTACGTGTTAAAAAATAACATAACGCTCTCAGTGTTTTCGTAAATACTTGATACATAATTATGTATACAAAGTATATTCTGCTCGATTCTCTTTGCTTGCCTCTTTATGAACGTGAAGTAAAAATAATATCATAAAATTAAATTTCGCATCAGTAATTCTCTAGACTGTTTCGGGTCTTTCAATTTACAGGCGAGCCGATATAACACAGTAAACATCATACTCGTATAAATAAATTTGTTATAATATATTTGATTACGAAAATAACAGTGTGGGTGTAGCAATTAAAAACAGTTTTATTCTCAACAGACCGTAGTGAAAACATCGGTTGCATCGCAAATGAAATACGTACGCGCGTCACTCATTACGTACGAATTAAAGCGTGACAGAAAACAGTGTCCACGCAACATTCCATGTAAAAATCGAGCCAAGTTTCGCTTTATTAAACTAATTTTACAATAAAAATGGCATGTAATATTTGAACGTTATTTGTGTCATTCATATTATCATATCGAAAATAGTTTGTGTAGCTTGTGATATACGTAGTCAGGAGCTCGATGAATTACAAGGTTACACATACGTATATCTATAGCAATTACAAACTTAGAAACGACACAAAAATGTCGACTTAGAGCGACTTCATCAGCTGCTTTTACTACGTTATCTACATTTTTCTAAGAATAAATCCGTACAAAAAAAATGTTTTTACACCAATTTAGAAAAAATGTTTTACTTGCCGACGACACGTTTAATGTACATACATGCATATGGGTCTATATAAGTCATATAGAGCTAGTAAGAAAATAAGTAAAAAAAAACAAAATATTTGTTAATTTTGGTGCTCATCAAGTAAGATTTTTAACTATATTTTAACGAAAAGTAATAACCTGTTAATAGATAAAATATTTGGAACAATTTACACGATAATAACGTTTCTTTAGTAACGGAAATTTAAGTCCAATCGCAGTTAAAACCTAGTTAAAATGGAATAATATAAATGTCTACAAATTCTTCTTCAAGTTCATTATGTTTGACAGTTGCTGTTTATGCCAAATGTACGAACAGACCGCTGTGCAAACTTGGCTTACGCACCTCCGTGCGCTTGGTTATAACGATACATTTGTAAACTGAAGGACAAAATACGGAGTAATACGAACATGTGTGACGCACGTTAAATTTGTATTGGACGCAATCTGTGCAAATATACTGTAATATTTAAACGGACGTATTCCCCGCTCTCGTGACGTTTAAATAAATTTGAGGATAATTCCCGTTGAGGACGATAGCGGAAAAAATCGTAATCGAATCGGTTCATTGCACGCAATTCATATACAGCTAACGAATTGTTATTTATCAATTGTACGTGTGTTAATACGTGAAGTTAACGTAACATCATGTATGTAACCCTGAGGAAGTAGGTACACCTGTGTAGTAACCTCCCGTGTTTTACTATTAAAATATACGTTCCGCTACAGATTAGGTGGTGAGTCTATTGTAATACGTAATACACAAATTCACACTCCGAGCTCCTATCCACTAGTTTCGGACCTACACGAGGTCCGTCTTCATGTCGTCATCTTCATTCCGCTCCCGCCGATTGCAGCAAGGCCGCGGCGGCGACGCCGAGTCTCATAGAGATCCTCTCGTAGGGACCTCCTATAGGTCCGAAACTAGTCGGCCCACTTCGAAAAAATAAACGTGACTCAAGCCACCTTAGTGCATGATAATCTTTAACACACACGAAAAATTTAACAATAAAATACTAAAAAAAAAATTAACAAGAAATTCTTAGTTACAAAAATCCAATAGTAGGAATTGAATTACTACCCGGAATTTGAACCCAAAACCTCTCGATACGCAATCATGCTTCCAACCACTCGACCAACGAGGCAGCCACGATCGTACTCATGATAATAATTAACTTAAATAAATGTGGCAATTCATGCTACGTAGTCCTTATTCCAGTCCAAAACTGTCCCAGCTTGCTTCCCCCGTGGTTATAAGCGATCATTATGCATATCAGTATACATATTTGGAATATTAATCCAGTAACGTACAAGGTATAACATCGTAATGCATGGCGGCGCAACGTCTTGGTCTCGCAACACGTGCTACCTGCGCAATAATGCAGATCACTCAGCATCCGAGGTGATGTTTCGGTTACCTGATATGTATTATTATGTACCGTACTGTGTCATTAGACTCGTCGCTTGCTGTATCAACGAAGGACGAACTACAAGCGGTAAGCGAACTTCTTTAGGGTAAATTAAAATTGATACGTCATGGAAAATGATAGATCGAGTTAAAATCGAGTTTTAAAACGAGGTTCAAAAATAACTACTTCAAGGAAAGATTTTTCTGAATCTGGCCTTGTCTTATTCATTTCTGCTTTTGTCACTTTTTATTACTTTTTACGTTTTACTTTTGCATTAATACGATCTTTGGTGACATATACTCAGTATTAAAAGTCTGCAAGGAACCTTCTGAATAAAACTTTCACAGTTGTTCCGTACGTAAAAAAATATTTTTTTCTTGTTTAATTAATTATTTGTTTTTTTTTTGGTTGTCTCTCATCTTATCATCCATAAACACTGCAAACATTTGTCTATTATATTTTTCTTTTGTTACAAATTACCCATCTATAGCTTTATTGTAGTTCATAATTAAATATTAAACACACTCTCTTTTTACATTATATTAAAGTGTTGTCTTAGTTCATTCTTATTTAAAAAAAAATTAACCTCAACATCAACTATTAAAAATCGCTTTAATAATGTATGTTTACGTCTATGTTGTAAATTGCTTTCTTAATAATAATATTCTTTTACCAAGTATTTATAAAATATTCTTCATAATCTCCATTTTAACTATATTTGATTTGATTAATACTTTATGGTTTCCCTCGCTATTCACTAATCGCCGCTACTCTACGTAACACCTTACAGCGTCTTTAGTATCCGTGAGACATTTCATATACAAACTGAAATGTATATTCTATATCAACAAAATTGGAGGGACAGTAATAGCATTTCTGATGGCATGAAATTACCGAGACATAGTTGCGATTAGTACGCTGTGAATGTACCGGTTAACTGCTATTTATTTGATAAATTTATATGACATTAATTTTACATATGATGAGTAAAACTTGATATAACTACTTAAAACTACTAGCTATTATGCATACGTATTCCTTATCTAAAAATGCATGATATGTGAATAATGTTGCGAAATGTCTTTGACAAACTTGTAAGTAGTAATCCAAGCATAGCAACGACAAGATTAATAATTTTACACCCGTTAATTTATTTCACGACCATTGTCATAATTATTATTATTGCTTACAGCTCTTATTGAGTCTTGGCTCAGTACAGAATACCTCTCCAGCCCGATCTCTTACCTCATCACCCTTTCATTTCTCATACCCCGTGTAATTTAGGTTTTATCCATGCCGTCTAACCATATGAATTTTTGTCTACCTCGGATTCTTTGGCCATTCCTTTTACTAACAACCAAACGTATAACAGTCATAGCTATACTAAAATAAAATGGCAGCACAAATACAGCAAAATAGCAGTACAATAATGGCGCCATATCGGAAAATTGGAGCCACCTGCGCCATTAGACAAACGAACGAGACAAACAGCGGAACAAATACAATGAATTATTGCATTGCGCCCGCTGCTAATGTACCGACGCTCGATGCGGTTATTAATATATATTTCAAACAAGGAATATTTGTAATTGTTAAATGAAATTAAATAATACAAAAATACAATTTTGGAAAATGTTCGCTAGTATAAATACACATCGTCATTATGAAAGTTCTTTTCGATGCAGTTTTGGGCATGGGTCCAGATTGAAAAGGGAATTACTGTTATGCCCTGATGGCTAAGTGTATGTTGACAGACGTCACGGCCCTTAGAGAACGTCATAGAGAACTCTTAGATATGATTGTTTCATTGCAATATATTATAATTTTAATAATGTTTATTTTTTGTATAGCAAGAGATGGGCGCCAAGTTTTGAAATCGAGAGAGCAGATATCACACAGAGCCTAATAATTATAAAGAATGTATAAGAAGGAGGTAAACCCGAAGATCTCATGATAAGGGTTAAGCGAAACTCGGAGATATTAATGTTAATATGTATGTTTTACATCTACATCACATCAATGACTTGACTAAAATAAATGATTACATATCCTTCGGCCAATAAAATGAATAAGATTATTCATACGAATAGTATTTCATATTTACTTAACAATACGACACCTACCTATTACCTATATTGTGGTTCGTACATAAATAATTCGAGGGTGACGTCAAATTTCTGTGGCACGCATACACTGAAAAGTTTGGGGAGCAGTGCAAAATAAAAATAGTAACGAATGCGGTGATATATTGCGTTCATGTATTCGCTCACAGTCATTAGCACTCGTTAGTTCGGAGTACAGAGTGCAATTAGCGTTAGCCTGTTTAAATGATATATGGAATTAATGGCACTAACACTGCAGGGTTAGAAGGGAAAGTTGATGAAAATATAAACATCTAGAGCTTAATGTGAGTGGGAAGGAAATGGAACGTGCGGAAACACCAAAATAACTATAATGTTTTCAGTTTTATATCCATAGATCATTACCCGATGTCACCATCTTGCTATTTATGGCTGTTATTATTAAGCTGGTATTTATTATACCTACTAAACAGGGTTTTGTCGATCGTATGGTAGCGACTAGGCAGTCTGGCTATCGGATCATTTTTTTTTGTATTTGGGATATCAATATCACCTATGCTGGGGGCTGCTCGCTAGTTGCTTTAAGATGAACTAAACCAATGCTATGGTACATTTTGATAACGATATTCTACTTAGTAAGACAAATCTCCTTACTCAATTATTTATAAGTTAAGTTATTACATTTATGATTAGTTAGATTTAAAATGTACGAGTACAGTGTAATGGAAAAAATATGATTGTAATCATTCAATGATTACTTATATCTGAGGTAGTGTGATTAAAACTTAAATTTTTAATAATATTTTGGGTTATTTTAAGACCCGACTGAACCTTTTTTTTATTCGTATCTGATTTCAAATTTTTTCGACATAGGATTGTTTTTCTATTCCACATTAATCATATCCGTATGGGTTACAGTATACGGTCAACGTCAGCTGCTCGGCAATATTGTTCAATGATTATATTTAAAAGAGTTCCTTAATGTTACAATATAGTTGAAACTCAGTATATTTCACAATCGCTAGTGGACACGGGTCTATCTTGGCTAGTGAACGTTGTTTGAGCAAAATAATTCATATAATATTCACTACATTAAATGTCAAATTAGAACCCGAAAAGCAAAGTTTGGTCGTATTAAAAGTTTTTGCGAACTTTCGCAAGTTTAAGTGAAAAGCTCAGCGGTAGGCACCTTGGTTGATTAAGAATTTATATTCAATGTAACTCAGTTCCCTCCCTCACTCAGCTCCTCGACAGCCTTTTAACTAAATAAGCCTCTTGTTAAATATTTATTGCGTTAGTTAATCTTGCACTTAAAATCGGGAAATGAAATTACTGAGATTCCTTTAGTACTAAAGAAATACATATCTCTTGATTCATGATTAAATCATCAGTACTGAGTCTTGCGCGTCATCAGCCTTTTTCATGGCTCCACTGTCGGACACAGGTCCGACAGTGGAGCCCTGTGAGAGCCAGCCTGTGCTGGCTCTCACAGGGAGTAGCGTAAAGGACATATTCTGCCACGCTGGCAAAGTGTGAGTAAGCAGGTAAGATAAGTGTAAATTAACACATCGTAACATAATTATAGGCACAAGGTTATGAATTCAATTAATTTGAAATGTTTCGAGTTAACTAGTGTAGGTATATTAAATACATGTATAGAAAACATTCTTTACGCCTATCGCTTTATATCAACTAATTCAATTAACTATTCTGTATTACTTGATATAAATTGGTATTAGATATAAGTGAAAAACCTTGGTAAATTACTTAAGAATTATTACAAGTGTTATAACTAGTGAAACATAGGAATGTACTACTCTCCTCTGCCTACCTCGTCGGCGATTTAAGAGTAATGTGTGTGTTATATTAAATTAGTGTTATATTTACGACTTCCACGGGGACTGTTGTGTTGAAATGCGGAAAATCAACACTCTACACTCCTCTGCCTACCCCTTAGAAGGAACAGAGGCGTGATGTTCCGTAATATTTACCATGTGTTTAAAATGGTCACTTGTTTCTGGCGAATTCAAAGTACTTATGTAAAAGTCTTACATATCAATAAAATACATATACTGTTTTGCTTCGATATGAAGTTAAGAGATTAAGAGTGTGTGGTGACAGGTGTAGGGAGGATATTTGTATAGGCTTGAATCATTTAGTTCTATGAGACCTTGGAAACTTTAAAGAACATTGTTTAAAGAAATAATTTTATTAATGTTACTTTATCCTTTACTTTCGAAATCAATAACATACTAGTATCATGTCCTTACCGTTTAAGCGAAATTTTTAATCATACATACAGCAATGATTTAGTAAAAATTTCAATATTGTGATAAAGAATGTTGTTACAGCAAGTTAATAATAAAATTGTTAGAGGTCCACTTATCCTTCAATATTTCTCAAGCTTTCTTGAGAGCAAAATACGGTGCGATCCTTCTTGCTCGGACTGGAATTCTATTACAAGAGAACAAATACCCTTCTTGTTATTGTAATGTAAAAATTCTTTGAGTTTCTCACGTCGGGTGTGGCCGCCATATTATTTTCAATTGCTTTGAAAGCAGCCTTTGGGTCAGCGCTTATTTAACTTACTTCTTGACTGCCATCTTCAATCAGTAGAGTTACAGTTAAATTAGACCGAACCGAACACCGAACGGTGCTAGGACGAATCTGTCACTCTCCAATGTGAAGTATTATAGATTTGATTCCGTCTTAAATGAAGCAAAATGCATTATTGAATCGCCACTAATTAGTTATGGCAATATTCAGTTATCAAAAGAATGTCATTTATGTAGAATACGTAGCTTTGTATTATATTTAAAATTAATTAAATGTAATGACAAAAAGTAGGTATAACTTAATGGAAAGTAGTAATTATACAGTTTATATACACATTAGGACTATGTATATACTAGCTACTTCGCTTCTTATTAATATTAATTAGTTATTTTGAAAAGGCAATAAAAATGATATAAACTAAGTAGACTTTACAAGCACTTATGATCAAGTTCTTTTAATCCTATCTTAATATTTCAATTTGATGAATTTTCCATGTCATATAATGTAAATCATTACATGTTTAAAATTATCGATCAACTGTTTAAAGTCCTGTTGCATTCTTTCCGCAACGTCTTAATGCTAAAAAACTATACAACGTTACTAAATATGAGCACTAAAACAAGAGAAATTTACTTTAAAATGATCGTACGTTTTTAAACTCAAATTGCCGTACAATGTGTTTTAAGCTCACCGCACATGAATCTGTTTTTACCAAACGTTACACCTCAACCTCGCCTCTACTTCCATAGAGAATCGCGGCGAGACGCTTCGCCGCCGTTTCTCAAATACATTTTTATATTTGAACTTCGTCAGCACAAACGGCGAAAAAAGTTAGACGAATACTTTAAATTATTAATGTTATTGCAGAGAGATTCTCGCGAATATTTTTTTTGTATTATTTTCATTATCATCCAACTCCAAATTAAGATGGAGGTAATGATACTGTGAAAGAACATTGTTTTCGCTTATTACTTTCTGGTCCTGAAATTTTAAGTCTTAAATAAGTAATACGCCTCTGCGCTCCGCGGCTCGCTTCTTCCTTATGGTCTTTCTTCGCTTCATATTTTGTATTTTAGAATTGTTTTCTCTTAGACAAGCAATAGCAATTTGAAGTGGAAACAACTTTGACAAATTAGTCTAATATGTATATATGTATTTTGATATTTATTTTATTTTACATTATTCACGGCATTTTTAATGTTCGAATTAAGAAACCCTTTGAATGTGCAGTTTTGCTTAATTTTTTGGGACTACAGATAGTACATTAATGATCCCTTGTTATAATCCAAATCATCCGTATAAGAATCACCCGTTATGTTCCATTATATGCTTGGTTAACACAATTCTGTAACTAAAAAAAAGTAACTACTGTTGTAAAATTTGTATCTATAAAATACGTCACTATTTTAATGAAAATTACCGAAAAAGTCGCAGTTCCTTACAGCATGTAATCTCTAGCTAGTGAATAAGTAAATTCTTTGCCGAACATTTTTTTTATCAGGCCAATTTAAATTTGATATTTCACATCAGAAATCCCATTCTGTTACTAGGATTATTGAATTATACGCTAATAAAAAAATACAAACATCTACCCATATTAACACATATTTTTTTGGTTACAATTCGAGAAACTGGAACATGTTATGTCTCGAATGTTAGCAATGTTATCGGTCCTAATATTAACATGCAATCGCGATGCATATCGCTGGTATAAGTGGAGCATGTCTGGTACAAGCTATAAGGGCGGTAAATTACTAGGTAATGTAGACTTCGAACTGTATTTTTTCAATTATCTTTGTTATATTATTACGCCAGCTCACTTACGGGGTAGGTAGAGAGGGCCAAATACTTTTATTCTTACAGACTTTGTAATTTTCTTGACATAATTTTGTTATTATTATTCCACGTAATTACAAATATTAATAATGAATTATCTTGATAATGGTCTAAAATCAAAAAATTATAACATATTAGCATTTCACCCCTCGATATGAAATACAATATGTACTATAATTATTTTATCACTATCTTCTTAATATTTTCTTTAACATTTTAATACATGTGGCGTGCAACACAAGATCGGTGGCCGGACGCTACACACTCACCAGTTTCACGTGTAATATTAGAATTAGGTATAATTTGCTTACCAAACATTAGCGAAGTTGGGCAAGGGAAGCAGGTCACTAGTCAGTCAGTATAGTTTAGGGGGCTGGGGGCGCCCCAATGGTTAGAGTAAAACGGAATCTTAATAAACTATTATAACTAATATAATATAAGGGCAACTACGGGTCAAGAGTATAAATGTCCTGTCGTGTGATCCCTGCTTCACACGCAATGAAGGTGAGTTCCAAAACCTTCTTATTCGCTCTGTGCGGAGTTATGGTAGGGGTAGCTGAAATAGACACTAGCGCACGTAGTGGACAACTTAGGCAATAAAGGGCGTGGTTTTTTGATGT
>DWFO01005781.1:0-10304 GCA_018246595.1 Mimoniades nurscia nurscia
GAAAAAAATACGCGTTGTCTTGCTAAGGTTTAATAAGCGACTGAACGTAATGCACTGACATGAGCCGTGAGCGAACAGTCAATATATTACAACTAAGTAACTAACTGTGTAAATATTTTTCTAGAATTTCTTCTGACAATGCTAATTCCCATAGATGTATTATACTGATATATCTATGCTAATTCCCAAATAATTATTATATAATATATTTATATACGTCGCCGTACTGGTCATTGTAGTCCGTTATTGTTCGATTAACAATTTCGAATAATAGAATTGAAAAACATGATTCTATTTTTTCTTAAAACTATTGTTTTACTTGGGAAATCTAATATAAGACTAATAGCATGATTACAGTTACTTGGCAGTCATAGGAAATAGTTAAAATCAGTGATATAGAAAGATATTTTGAGTCATCTACACGCACTGCTATTTGATTCCGAATAAGGGAAAATTTATTTTATGGTACCAGATGGCTGATAAGCTTTCGGTGTACGATAAATATATATAATGGTATTTACTTTATTCTCAAACACTAAGCAAGTACTTGCGCTCATTAAACAAATGCCACATTCCACATCCTTTGGCTTATTAGCCAGGTTCACTGGACTGAATTACGCCTGCTAGCAAAAAATGCATTTGACTATTGTTATAAAAAGTAAACAAGAAATTAAATAACGCTTTATTATTTACAGAAAAATTTATTGCAATCACATATTAAATAAGTTTACATAGTATAAACAATTTTGTCCTAAACCCCAATTTGATAGTATATTTCTTTTAAATTGAGCTAAATATTAATTTGAGTTTTAAGAAATCAAAACTAAGATGCATATTAAAGTAAAAATCTACATTCCAATAATATCACATTGTGTAGCTACAATTGTATACAATAATTTTAATGAACTAATTTTTAGTATTTCAGATATTTAACCAAACACAATTTACTAATACATGTAATGAAAAATATACACAGGTGTATATCATTAAGATCATTAAGGATCATTCCTCTGTTTAATTATACAATTTTATTATTTATATATACTTGAAAATGTTGTTTTTGAAACAAAGAATGTTAATAGGGCTTCCATTAGGAAATTACAGGTCATCAATAAAAATCTGAAATGTCTTTTAATTTCGTTATCTAGTTATAATGTAAAAAAGTGAAATTTGTTATAGTATCTGGCTTTTGTAACATAACTAATGTAACATCGGAGTGTACTACTCCCTGTGTACCTCTTCAGGGATTATAGGTGTGGTGCAACTGTTTTAGAACTTTTGTAAAAAACATAATCAAACCTTTAACCTTTTAATTACCTTTTTTAACCTAATCAAAGAAGACTGTATTAAATAATAAAAGTAAAGAAAAAGTAACGTCACGCCTGTAATCCCAGAAGAGATAGGCAGAGGAATATAGAACACTACCACATTCCACCAGTTAATTTTACGTCCCACTATGGAATCGGTGGTGAGCCCATTGCCATACACCGGGCACATATCCAGACTCTGTGCCACTACTAGAAAATTTAGTAGTGCCCGAGCCGGGAATCGAACTCAGGACCTCCCGTTCGGCAGTCGCACTTGCAACTTACACGACCAATACCAGCAACCAGCTACCAACGACCAGGCAGTCAATAATGTGTATTAAATAATGTTTCAATTTATATCCATGTACATGCACATCATACAGTTAAATGATAATTCCAAATCGTTTGACCCTGATCACCATGACAATTACATAGCAAATAAAAAAAGAAATTTAGGAAGAATAACTGTCAAACAATTAATTAAATATGTCTATACTTTCGTAATGTAAGCCACAGTAAATTAACTCTGCACATTATATTTTTTTATTTAAAAAAAATCAAACACACATTTTACTTTATATTAACATGTTTATCAACATCACCAATCTATAAAGGAATGTGCATATGGCCACTTAAAATGCCATCAAGTACACACTAAAGTAACTACTTCACAACTCTATATTTTCTATCTCTCATTCTCTTGCACAAACATAGCCTTATTGCTAAAATTTATCTACACACTGACTTGAGAAGTAAAAAGTTAACAGCCCTAAAGCTAATATTTAGCAACTTGATCCACTACAACCTATAATATAATTTACAAAAATGCCAAATTTTGATCAATTCCTTCAATTATCAAATTTATTCACGTCAATAATTCTTTGTTACTTATGTAAATGCTATATAAGAGCTCTATTTAAGCACAAAAAGGAATCTGAGGTTTCAAAATCTTCTGAACAATATTAATTAGCAACAATTTCAAGAACCCCTGTATATCAATCACCTAATAAATATTAACTTAGCATTTCTTCATAATTATCTGGCACAAGTTAATCGTTCACGCAAATTTTTAGTGGCTGAATGAGTACCATAGTCTTCAACTATTTCTTGCTAAAAAAAACAATTATTCACTATTATATTATCTGTGAAGTTCATCTGCTATCCACTGAGATACAGGCACTAAAATTTCGGTTATTCAATGCCGTGTGCAAAGATCATAACGAGCCCAGGCTCCACCATCATATGCTCGTCAACGTGTGTGTTATCACATTGCAACACAAGGACTGCCTGCTTCCCGGGCACCCTTTTACACACATACTTCTCATATAACCTGTTAAAAAAATATAAGTAGAATTGAAATAAACATTAATAATAGTTATATATTATGACCATAAGCAAATTCATGATAAGCCACTTAAATTCGAATTCAGATGATCATATATGTTTGTATGAGATGAATGTAATGATAAAGTTATTTGGCACTAGGCACTCTCTGTATATCCCTCAAAATAACCACACATGACTATTATAGTAATAATCATCCATTCATCATAGAACAATAAAAGCTACGAAGATAGTGGTGTACCTTCTGTTATTTTGTCTCGTTTCAAGTGACGAGAGCCCGGGGGGCCACCGTCTTTCGTGACAGTTTTCCATGAGGTCGTCGATGATGTGAGGCGGGCAGCCCGACTCTGACAAGCTTCGTTTTATCATCATCTAAAATACAGAGTGAGAAAAGAATAGCTTAGCATTTGCTTGAAAGTCAAATATTATTATTTCATTAGAAACTAGTGAGTATAGTTTTTAACTAGCTCTATTTTTACATTATTGAAATGAATGATGTGTTTGCTATGTGTATAACTAACTCTAGCGTAACGAATTTCGATCAAAATATAAAAAATGACATCCAATAATAAAGATCATACTGAGTACAATATTGCAAAAAACTGTGAATTCCCTTTTCCCATGTGAGAGATTGATATTCACTCTCTCATATGGGATTAGCCTATAGGCAGCGGTGCCTATGGTGAGAGAAATTGTACTATAGCAGAGTATAGACCTATCCCCCACACCCGGTGTGGATTATGAGCATAACCCCTCAGGGCAAGCCTATATCCAGCAGTTGCCTACAATAGGCTGATGATGTTGATGAATATCTCACATATTTGTTATCCTGTTTTACTTTATTTTATGCATTTTTTTACTTTTCAACATTTATTTAATTTTCGATGCAAATTGAAATAAATTAACAGACTAAGCAATTCCTTTTGTTAAAAAAACAATATTTTAGTAAAAACACTTTAATATGTACTACCTGTAAAAAATTCTTAATCTCATCCATAGATAATATCAAGGAAAATCACAACTGAACATAAGTATGTACTCCGACCCACCTTTAAGTACTAAGGTATAAATAATGAAAGATAATCAATCCCAAAACATGATTGATAGATGTGCAAGCAACCGTTTGTCATCAATAAAAAATTTGATATGCCATGAACTAAGTACATAAGCGCATTACCACCTGGAGCACGTCATCGGGCGTGGAGATCATACCGCCCCAGCGCGTGACGCGTGCTCGTGACAAAGAACTCGCCCAACGGATCACTTCTTCTCGTTCCATTTGATCAGCTAGTGCCCGCATTGTGGGGTTGGATAAACGCATCGCCCGCATAAATTCCTGAAATAGTGAAAAATATTTAATTTCTACGTTCATTATAATGTATATGACAAAGAGCCTTAAAATATAAGACGATCCTTGTAATCTACACACTAATGTGTACTTGTTATTGTTCAAGTTTGCAAACAAGACCAGCAATTTGGGAGGGCCTGGGTTCAGATCCAAGGTTGGGCACTATTGGATTATTATAAATTAGATTTTCTAATAGTGGTTCGTAGTCTGGATTAGTGCCTGGTGTATGGCAATAGGCTCACCACCTATTCCATAATGGGAAGTACATATCACTTGTGCAATGTGGTATTGCACTATATTACTCTTCTTTGGGGACTACAGGTGTGATGTTACATTATTTACTTGCTCTGTTTTCTCGATTCTTAATTTGTTCATACAATAAGCAGTGTTGGTAAGGCTAGTGGTATTTGGCACTCAGTGCACTACCCCATTAGGGACTTAGTGTAATGATATGTATGTTTGATTTACTGTAAAAGACCTAATGTCTTTATATTTTAATAATAGTGAGCCAGGGAATATGCAGATATCACATGAATCTGAATGAATTGTAATAAACCTGTGGTAAAGGAATGTTTAAGGATTGTAATTCCAGTTACCTTTAACAAAGCTAATTCTCGTTTATGCTCATTTATAACAAGCCTCTGTTCAGCCAGCTCCTGCTGGTAGTCAGCCAGCTTGCCCTGCTGTGATGTTATAAGTGCTCTAAGCTCACGCACACAATTGTGATCTCCGAGCTCATCCTTGGGTATTACTAGACCACATCCTGCCTCACATGGCATAGGTCTTTTGGGATTATATTCACCTGAGGGAAGATTGTGAAAATGGCCAATGATATTTACACTAATTAATTTCAAATATTCAGTTACTGATAAAGATTTTATATGCTACACAGATAAGAGTTGACTAATGGAATGTTGATGAATATTGTGAGAATATATGATATTATAAGGACATTTCAAATGTCTCTCACTTGTAATAAGGAAGTGGTTTTAATATACATCATTATTTTATTTTATATACACATTATATATCCCAGCATGTTTTTAAAATTAACGTGATTAATACCTCGAGATAGAGAAATAACTAAAACAGAAGCTTGTGTAACATTCAGTGTTAAGAATGTGTTTCCTTATACATACATTCAACTAAGTGTGATGTTAAGGAGTCCAATTTTAATACAGCACTGCAGCCATGTGGTGCATTGTCACAGCTGGTACACAATCTGTAATGATTATCTTGTTATCAGTTATGAGTTAAAAAAAATTAAAAGCCATTTATATACTATATGACAGAAGGAGACAATCAACAAAAGGAGACAAATTAGGGAACTTACACACATTATACAATTGTCCATAGTAATATCTAGAGTATGCAGTCTCCCTATTTGTATTTAACTCATTAAGTGAAATGTTAAGCCTTTTCATTCTTAGTGGAAACCCACTACCAACAAATAATAACAGAGAAATGATGATGATATTGAAACATCAAATCAAATGTTGGTTTGGTTCTATTATTCTATAGATTGTGAACAAGGAAAGCACTCAAACTATTTATTAAAGTTTCTATAAGCACTTTATCAAAGTTTCAGATACTATCTGAAGTGTACTATAATTATGTTGTTAATATGGCTATATAAAACAGGCTAAACTAAACAAAAAGAACTAAACTGGCTATATAAAAAATAGGTAACATGTAAATATACATGTTGAAATTGTAGTTAAACATATTTTTATAATAAAATGTTAGCAGTAATCAAAATGTATATTGTATCTTGTAATCGTTTCATGTATAAAACATATTTTTATTAAGAATGTTGACAAAATAAATACATGTATTCAAATATTATATCAATGCCAGCTACTCAAAAGCAGGTCATGGCCAAAACATGACATACTGATAAACTTATGTCAATGCATATGGTTTTGCAATTTGTGACTGAATGTATACTAAAAGTTTACCCTCATTTTAAATTGCACAATAATGAAATTTAAGCCATAATAAGTACCTATTAAATCAACTTGTAATAATCAGACAATATAAATAAAATTAATTAATGTATTAACAAAGATGTATATACTTGGAAAGTTGTAAATAGAAATGTTTAATATAATAATGACAATCTAAGCATATTTATAGACTTGTGTATGCTGCTTAGTATTATTATAATAAAGTTCTTATAGCAAGTATTAAATATGTAAATATTCATTATGTCTCGAGGTGTGTACCAAATGACATTAATTAAACAGATTCTACATTATAAGAATTTGTATAATGTAAACATTAGTAGGATGAGAACACAAACAAAATTCAATTATAACCTGAAATTCGCAACAATTCGCAATAAATCATATAACAGTTACGAAATGATACCTAGATAACAAGTTGCGCAGTATTCGTGGAACTGGTCTCAGCTGGCTCGCGGTCACCGCCTGCCGGTCCACCGGGCAAGTGGGCTGGCGACTGATCCACTCCGTAATGCAAGCACGACAGAATGCGTGCTCGCAAGCGGGCGCCTACAGCAACAAAACACTTTTAGTCACTGAAACATTGCTCAGACTATGCTCCATTTAGTATCTATATCGAAAAAACAGTATAAACCTGTAAAGGATCCTCCAAAACCCCAGAACAAATAGGACAAATAAGTTCTTCGTCAACGTCACCTTGAAACCTTTTGATTTCAAAGCCCATTCTCGATTCAAAATCCTTATTTATACATTAGCTATTCCAGCTAATTTCGCTAATACGCAATTGTAATATAATATCAAATTTATCAATAGTTCACTGTAAACTAATCACACTCTGTCTCTAGATTTGTGTCACCCAAATCCAAGTGAATATCAACAAAAAGTTAATTTAGTTGTGCATTAAATGCATTGAGCGACAGATACTCGAGAAGTGTACCATACCAACTACCAACATAAATTTATAATTTTGGCATAACATAATTAATCAACAGAGTAGGTATATTATTTAAGCTTACTGTCGGTATCAAAACTTACATTACCAAAAAATTATGGATGCTTTTTTCCTGCTGATAAATCAAATAGTGCAGCTTGGTCATTGTCATTCTGATTAAATTCTTATTTAAAAAAATGGATTATAAATCTGTTGCATTTGAAATTCAATAATCGTTCTGTTTTATCTGTACTTTATAGTCTACATTTGCCATTTACGATTTATATGTCAAATTTGCCATTCTGCCAAATCTTCTTTTCTGTGAATTGAATGTATTCTCTTGATTGGCTTATTATAAAATGGATCTAGGCATAGAGTAGCTTCTTTGTGTTTAAATATTCATATATTTAGTAGATTCAGAATATTAATAGTTGAAAATGAGCGTTTTTAAATCAGCCATGGGGTACTTCAGTTCAGGAGGTGCCAACGGTGGCAGTGATAATGACTTCGTAGGACAATTTGTTGAAATCGGAAACATGAAATTGAGAGTGAAGAAAGTAATAGCAGAAGGTGAGTAAAATAATAATTTATTCGACACAATATAATTTTATACATGTGCAGTAATATGCTAAATTGTTTTTAGTCGCGTCTGGGTCAGTGCACTCTCTAGTCGGCGATTGGGGGCGGAAGGGCTCATTGCCTGGCATTGTTAAGGCTTATGTTTTAATTATTGACTTATTTAGAGAATTCGAGAGCATTTGTATATTACATTTAACATGAATGAATATCAAAAGTCAATTTTTCTACAGTGGGCAGTTATTTTATATATACAATTTTCATTTTAGAACCTTTAATATAATCATAACGTATTAAAATAGCTTAATTTTATGTATGAGTATTTATGGTTATGAACACATTCACTGTATTATATTGTTCATAAAAGAGTGGAAGGAAATTTTAGTTCAATCAGAACCAACCTCAAGGACTTTACAAAGCAAAAACTTGCTAGTGGCAACAGTTTGAGAACTCATATAGGAAATAGTACATACACTTACAAGGTTTATGAAATCCCTTAAGAGTTATTGATGTGAAATTAAACATTTGGCTGAGTTATTGTTAACACTAATTTAACTTATACTAGATTATATATTATGTTGATCTATAGAAACTAAGAAAACTAGATTCTTCGGAATGAATGAAACAACTAGATGTCCTGTGAGCTGTAATCCTATTGGATAAACTTCAATAGTTCAATGTGTGCATTTTAGTAATCTTGATATTGATAATCAATTTTTTATTTATTTATTCATTATCTATGGTTAATCTAAAGTGACATTACAAAAGGTAGACTTAATGAATTAACTATTTGTCAACTAAGACACAGTATCTTTCTAGTTTTATAATGAATCATGTACCCATTCGAATGTAATTGAAGTATTTAACACAAATAATTCCATGACAATATAAAAATAAATAGTTACGTAATTTATTATTTCCTTACATGTTGGGAGAATTGGTTGTTTGAATTTCATATAAAGAATATTTATTTTAGTAATGCTGGGTTTTTCCTTTGCATCTTTTGTCTTCACTGCTTGGCATAGCCGAATGAGACTCTGGATGCATTTATTTATTAATCTGAGCATCCTATGTCAAGAGGAGGCTGACAATGTGTGCTAAATTTGTCTTTTCTCTTCACAGTCATTGTTGTTATAATTAGTTTGCTGTAACATCCTCACCTGCCTCAATATGGAACCATTTTGTGTAAATAATCTTGAAGCATTAAATATTATGGCACAAGATGGCATGTTAAATTGATTCTTGATAATTTTATGTATTGCATTGATTCTTGATGATTCAGGATTTTTGATAATTGTTACTTTATCACAACTTTTGGAGTCAATATCTACTCTAAAGCATTAGTATGGTCAACTCTGAATCTGAAAAGTTGAAAGGAAGTAATCTAGGTTACCTGCCTACTTAAAAACTTTTTCACCTCATTAATCATAGTTAGTTTTTAAGATAGTAGTAGTAGTAGTCGTTTTAAGATATAAGTTATAGTAAAGTAGTCTAAAATGTTACATAGTTATGTTTAATAAAATTTTGATGTACAGTAGAAAATTTATTACTTCAAGAGAAACAACAAAAAAATTTAGTTATAGAGTTTTCGACTTATCGAGGTTTTCGACTTAAGCGGATTTTGATTTGACTTAAAGAGGTTGTGATTTATTCTTACTGAGTTTGAGTTAGAGAGGTGAAATAAATAGAAATTCAAGTTACAAAGGTAACAAACATATTTTAATTTATTATTAATCAAGTAAATTATTGTTTCAAATTATCCTTACAAAGTAAAAATAAAAAAAGCAAGCACATGTTTATGTGAGTATATTACTCCTTACTATTACTAGTATTCCTTAAATGGTAATCATATTTATTGTACACTCCCAAATTGTTTTCTAACAAACAATGGTGTACTTACAATGACAGCAAATTCTTAAAGTCTTTTGAGTTGTATAGATTGTAAAATAAAACAGTGCCATATTCGGGGTACAGAGGTACAATTTAATTTTTGTAGTTATAGAGGGAAAATATGTACTCATGCACTCACTCACTCACTGACTCATTGATTATTTCTACTAATAGAGGTTTGCGATTTTGAGTAACAGAGGTTTTAGAGCTTAAAGGTCAGGGAACAAAACATTTTTTTCGAGTTATGGAGGTTTTCGACTTATCGAAGTTCAAGTTATTGATGATCTACTGTATATAAAAAAATACTTACAGCCCTATTTTTAATATCCTCAATATATAGAACAATATTAATATGTATTAGAACTCATATTGCAATCTGTGTTTTTTTACAGGTGGATTTGCATTTGTTTTTGTTGCACAAGACGTCTCATCCGGTACTGAGTATGCTTTAAAGAGGCTCATGGCGGCAGATGAGCAGGCCAATAAAAATATAATGCAAGAAATTAGTATACTCAAGAAGCTATCTGGCCACCCTAACATTATTAAATATATAGCTGCTTCTTTTATTGATAAAACTAAAACAAGTCATGGCATGAGTGAATATTTATTGCTAACAGACCTGTGTAGTGGGGGTAGTCTAATGGAAGCCCTGCAAAATAGGGGACAGGCATTTCCTCTTCCAACAATTCTTAGGGTGTTTTACCAGACTTGTCGAGCTGTTCAACACATGCATGCTCAAGTTCCTCCAATAGCTCATCGTGATCTCAAATTAGAAAATTTTCTTATATCCAACGAAGGTAAACACACATTTTATATTCTTATACTGAAGCTGAAGTAAATAATACTAATGTAATAAATGTTGCCATAATATTGTATGTTAGGGTAAGTTCGGACTATTTTTCGGTTAGTTGAAGGAGGTTCAGCAAATATTTTTTTCCTCGTTT
>DWFO01005782.1:0-10304 GCA_018246595.1 Mimoniades nurscia nurscia
TAAACGTAACCGGTGAAACGTGGGAGTGTTCTGCGTTCCTCTGCCTACCTCTTCGGGGATTACAGGCGTGAAGTTACATTACCTCTTAAATCTGTGATAGTGGTTGTTGGTGCCAATAAAGACAAAGACTCATCTATCTTAACCACATAGGTCAGATACTCACCATGGGGAAGCCAGTCTTCGAAATGGACATGCGTGTGTATATAGAATGATGAGTTTAGAAGGAGCATGTCTCGTGTGTATCTAAGGAGAGAGATATCTGGCACTGGGTTCCTATTGCTTTTTTGTAATTTTCCTATTACGCATATGTCATTAGCATAGTGCATTAATACAATGAGCCATTCGCGATAAATCAGAAAATTCTAGAAAGCTTGTTGCCAAAAGAGCTTTTTTTATCAAATAAACTAATTCATTTTCCGAGTTGAAATAGAAACATCGGAAACTCGTATTTTTTAATACAAATAACAATAATAATTCACTGTACGGATCTGAATCATACAAATCACATTAAAAGAAACCAAGATATCACTTGTTGGTATTTGTTTTAAAATAACTATTACGCTTCCCAATGAATATGTATTTTATGATCATGACCTCACCGTTTCAGACGACACCAATTTTTCAGTGGGTTGTGGAAAACATCTGTCTATTGACGAAATCTGAAGTAACGTATGACATTATAGATTTTTAGGTGCGTAATGACTGATATTTCTCTAATATGTAGTAGGTACCAATATTATTTTCAAGCATTTTAATAAAAACATCGATAATAAAAGCAGTGATAGCCTAGTGGTTTGAAATTCGACCTCTCACTCCGGGAGACCTGGTTCAAATTCAACCGCGCAACTCTTAAAAATGTGCGTTTTAAGTTTAAGTATCACTATTAACTTGCTATGTGAAGTGAAGTGAAGTATAGTTGAAGGAAAACATCGTGAGAAAACCTCGTAGAGTTCATTAAAAGACATTTATTTTGTAAGTTGTGTGAAGTCTGCCAACTCGCACTTGGCCAGCGTGGTAGACTATGGTCTTTAACCCTACCATTCTGAGAGAAGACCCATGTTCGGAGGGTCCGAAAAAAAAACCTAAATAGTGAGACAGTACGTAAATATACTTTGAAAATAGGAAAGCATGCAAAAAAACATGCAGCAAAAACCATAGTCTTCAAAATCAGGGATTGTTAACTGATCGTAAACTAAATAATAACATTAACAGGGTCCTTTTTGTTGTGCCATTTACCGCAGTAACGGATATGTAATCTGGACAGTTAGCATGTGAAGAGCAAACAAGGTACCGAAATCTACACGTGTGTATTAAACAGTAGTACATATTGTGTTACCATTACGTGCTTAATGTCTATATTTATCGACATGTCAGTATATTATCATTATAAACCCAAACCGAAAATCACAACGTTCATTCCAGATGAGCTTATGACGCATCTTACGCGTTTGACAGAGCGCCACCAAACCCTTAACAATACTTCTTAGGAGAGGAAAAATGCACTTCATAAAATCAATGCTTGATTCAGGAAAACTAAATCGGTAAAAATAATTTAAATGCAGTTAATTTACTTCAAGAGATATTAGTCATTTAGTTAGGCGTTCAAAGTTTCTGTGAAACATAATATCGGAAACGATAATTAGAGGTGACCGACCCTTCGGTTGGTGACTGCTTTGTGCCAAATTGTTATCAGATTTATCGCACTGTGATGGGCACAGTTTTAGATATTGTCATAATCTTATTGTCAGTTCATTTAACTTTATCTGATGACTAATGTGATTCGATATATGGGTTAGTATCGAATCACATTACAAACTAGAATTACAAACTAGAGCAGTTTATAAGAATACCGCCAATCTACATAGTAATATCTTTACAGCTCTCGTAACCAAACGTGGATTCTTTTTCCCCATCGGAGGCGGGTCGCAGGAGGCCCAGGCCGGCGTTTTTACATTACTTTTTCTTATCACATACTTTACCTACATTGCATTTGTTTTAGTCAGAACACATGACTTGCATTTTTATTTCCAAACATAACTATACTCTAAAAAATCAATTCCGTAGTAACATATCGTCTTACGCTTGCAATAACATGTCTCTTTATCTTTCTTACAAACGGATTTATTTTGATGATTCAGATATAATGATATTGAGTTATGTTCTGACAAAAGTCAATATTATGATATTCACAAAAAATTCAACGGTAAAATGGATATGGTGGTCAATTATTTGAACGTGTGTGCTGCTGTAATTGTAATTTTACTATTTTACTACTACAACAAAACACTAACGGATTCTCCATGCTTCTAACTACGCTATACATACATGCCTATAATATATAAACCTGTTAAGGTTCATACGAAACAAAAATAGCAAAACAAGGATGAGGACAAATTACGATCAATAATCAAAGGCAGAACGAAAATTCAAACTATTTTTTACATTGTACCTACTACCTAAATTTATTATCTATTTACATATGAGAGAAAATAAGTTTATTAACATAATTTGAAGTAAACCACGTTATTTCAATAATTATTCTCAGGAATAGGTATCTAATTTTTGATGTCAATAATGTTTTACCTCGATATCAACTTATGATTGTGAGATGAGTCTCGCAGTGATAAAGATTTTGTAGTACAAAGACTAGTTTTCTGATGCAATAGAATTACAGACGAGTGCTACCTTCTTGTATTATAGGTACATCAAAAACATTTAAAAACATAAAATGGTGTATGTGCTTTATTTAAAACAAAAATATGTTATGTAATAAGTATATGTAAAATGTAAACTTGTACAATAGATACTTATACAATTAATGTAGAGCTTTTAATATAATTAACATCCGCTCCCGCCATATTCAATATATTACATTGTACAAAGCCAGTTGAAGTTTAAAATCATAGAAAGATATAAAGTGAAAACCTAAGAGGGGAGTCGACACCTAACAGCACAATGGGTTAAAGCGAGTAAGAATGAGGAATCTCCGGGTGTAGATCCTGAAAGGAAGGCCTTTCATTCGAACCATGATCAAAAACATATTGCACTTAAAGTTCGAACGTATTGAATTTCTGAGAACCACAGCGTACCTACCTATACAAAGCCCGCCCGGGGAAGTACTACAGCTGTGTTACTCCATAGTGACTCAGTGGTAACACGAATTGTTACTACTGACGAATTAGTAGTAACAACAATAGTCCACATAATCTACTAACTAAACTCATACCAAGTTAATACTAACAGGGTTTGTGCCACTAACAGTTCCGATTGCTGCAATTTTGTCACCAATTTATGAAATCTAATAATTTCTTATTAACAATTATGTAGTAGGTATGTACATACATATGTACTGTCAGAACAGACAGCCACTGACAGTCATGCCCTTACCGTCCTGGTCGAGATCCATTGGAGATGTTACTCTCTTTAGGTAGTAAAATAAGTACGACTATGTCCGTATCCTACTTATGTCCGTTACCTACTTTAAACCTAGTATATGATTATTGTAAAAAAACTTGTTACAATAATCATATATTCGAATATTTTTATAAACATTATTGACCATTATTATTATTTCGTACATACATAGAATGTCACACTGAAACAATACTTAATTATTGCAATAAATTATTATGTTCCATTAGTGCATTTATTGCAATGTCGTAATGAGACGTCACAATTTTCATTATTATTGTAAAATACAATTGTAATTCCGAATAAAGTGTCATAGGAAAAATCAAGCACCGGTAAACTAACTCCTGTAATTCCTAAAGAACGTTGGGGTCCGTGAATGAAGAGAATAATGAATTTAGAAGCAGCAATTAGTCTCTTGAAAGTTCAAGAGATTTGTCACTCAGTATTCTCTGAGGCATGAAAGTATTATTTATAGTCCGGGGAGCCACAAAAAAAAAGGTTGGGGAAACCTGCAATAGGTACGCACACCACCTATTCCAAAGTGGGACGTAATCGTAATTGGTAAAACGTGGGAGTGTACTACACTCCTCTGCCTACCTCTTAGGGGATTAAAGGCGTGATATTACATAATACACATGAGTGGACATGGAATGTAACAATATTATGTATATTGTAATACATGTGGGTGCTAAGTATACAACATGTTATTTTTACATTAGCCTCAATTTATATGCAAATCTAATATTAGTCCACAACGATTCATGTTACATCATATTATTAAATGGCTAGCATGTCACATGTAACATGAATAGACTCATTCAATGTAGGTGTTGTATTTCTTATCTACGCCTGACAGCGAAAATAGTTTTCTGATTGCTAAAGATTTATACCTATATAAAAGGAAATTAATAACTGTGTTTACCATCATTTGCTTTCAAAAATCATCATCTCCTCATACTCATATTAGTTTTTTTCCAATAATGTAGATGTAGAACATCAAAAGTACCTATTAAAGGAACTTATTATTCAAGTTACCTGAAAATTTGATTACGTTTTTAAAAAGCTTAATATGGTTTTCTCGAGAAGTTTAATATTTTGTCGCGAGCCACTATCTCTACTATGTACTTTTACTACAATATATAAGTATTAGGTACATAAATAGCCACTAACGCATTATTATTTTCGTAACATAATAACGATCTACAACTAGAGAGACAAACATCATATTGGTATTATACGTTACTAAACCTTATGAAATATTTGGCAATGAACGGTTATTCTTATCAGTAGTTTCCCCATTAATTAATAAATTAATCAAGGCTTATCTTTTGTTTGCTGTGTTCTTCTGAATACCAAATACATCATCAAACTCTCGTTTATCATTTTACTGTTAGACGAGATGCCACGCTGGGTAAGTACGAATTGGCTGACTGGACAGTCCCCAGAAAACATTACAGAAAACACTAAGGTGCGCATCATTGAACCTTAAAACGTATATAAGCGTATAGCAGGATTTAAAAAGACAGGACTCCTAGAGCGGGAGGCTGAATTTTAAATGACCAGGTTGCTCAGCCAAATGTATATTCCACGGAAATATGTAGCTTGCATTGTTACGCGTGACACAGTATTTTATGAATCATTTTCCAGCGCTACCAGATTTTACGTTTTAATATTTGTGGTACAAGTAAGTATAAGAAGTATAATGCAAAATAAAACAATCCTAATCTTCACGACTTCAGTCGCCATATATGCCTTTTGATTACTTATGTACGCGTAGGTATTATAAAAGTAGGTAGGTACTATAAACAGTGCACCGGTGCGTTCCGTTGGAGATCCCTGAGTCCTCCTATTAGCGCCGATGAAGGCCACCGTGGGGGTTGTAGTGAGGTCAAAGTCCCACATATCCCGGTATCTGTCCCAGAGTATCTTATGAAAGTTTCCCCCCGTAAACAAAAAAAAACGTACTATAAATATTATAAAACATGATAGGTATCTGGAGAAAAGTTACAGTCTCCGCAAAAGCTATAGGCAGAGAATAGTAAATGTTAACGCTTATTCATATCTTGACGCCAGGTCCCTTATGGGTTAGTTAGAGAACACCGAGTTCCAAATATCTCTATCCTGACAGATAATACCTAATGCGTGTTGTTGTAATGAAGTGTAGACGTTACAAACGGCCACAGAGAGTATCCAATACTGTGACGTCCATAGATATCTGAATTAATTTCAAAATCCGTTATCTGCAGATGGGCGTCATTATCGTTAAAACAGCATATGGAAGGCCAACTTCCTATTATTTTCCATTCCTCCGTTATATATCAAAAGGCATTCAGTAAGCGTGTTGTTCTTAGAATAGTCACGTCTTTTTTCACCTTTAGATTCACTTAAGACCGTGTGACAACGTAAAAAAACAACTTGCGTCAGCCGGTGAAAGTGCTTCTGAGAAGTTCCCGCTCACTTGTAGTTTACTAACTACGCGCGCCCCAGCACGTAGCTTTTCTATGGGGGGCGATGTTAAACGTACTAAATAGTAATATTAGCCACTCTTTAATGATTATGAATGAGAATATTTAAATGTATGACTGCATAGTTTAATATTTAATTTTTCGACGGACTGCCAATAATCCATACAAGGGCGGATCGGAAGGGGGGGGTCATGGGGTCATGACCTCCCTGGGCTGGGTCCACGTCCAAAAAAACGTACCCGTCGAAGTAGATGAAGTGATAACGCATTTCGGTAGAAGACGTAAATGGAAATTTGAATTTGGTATTGAAATAACCACTTGAATCAAATGTGTGGGCCTATCGCAAACTGTCAAGGTTAGTAAAAGCGAATCCGGCAGGATTTAGGGTTGAAGTGAACTGGTGCGATACTTTGTTTATGTGCTGAACATAATATGAATCAATAAGCACCTATGGTTCTATGTATTGAGATATTTGAGGTGAAAATGATTCTTTTTGCATTCCGTTCTATAATACGAGTACCTATGTACTTTGAGTCGCCAGACTCGCCATTCTAAGCTAATGCTATGCAAGAGTTCGTACTGAGATACATACATGCATACGTTGGTCGGTACATCAACAACAGTGAAATAATAAAACAACAACAACAGAACGTCATAAAAATCTAGTTAAAATTTTCACCCACGGTTATTAAACTATCACCACCACATGTTTTAATCCAATATAACAATTTGATTAAAGTCAGGCTAACTGTGATAGCACAAGCAAGCTTTGCTGGATTGACCCGCCTCGAGTCATCAGACTCTAGGCTTTACACTCAAATAAAAAACATCAGTGAATAGTTGTTATGAACACGGAACCGAGCCATTCACAAGACAATACTCCTATCTGATAGGAAAATATCGACAGCATGCAAACGTTATTATGTTTTGAAGAGATTCTATTGACGACATCTAGGTGAAATCAGGCGCGTCCAAAAGCGAAAGAGGTTTCTCAGAATTTAGTACCTTCACCGACTGATGTAATCTGTATCAAGTATGTCAACCAGTATCGTCGTAGGCAGAGAGATGGCAAATAACACTTAAATTAAAATGTGAAGAAGCCTTGAAAATAATTAGGTATAATTAATGTTAAGTTATCTTTATTAAAGACTGAAAATGGAAAAATAGAATAGACCTGTGGAGGCGGTGAAACGTGGCAGTGTACGTTTCTCTACCGACCTCTTCGGGGATCATACGCGTAATATTTTTACTGTTACATACAAGTTACATATTCTAGCTCTCAAGGGTCTATAAATATTTCCATATATTATTCGGTTATTTACTCTTTTATTCAACCATTATTTTGACCGCACTAATTGCTGTCGCTTATGACTGGTGACTAAATTATTCAGTATTGTAGGTATGGCGCTTCGTAGATTGCGCAATGAAATGGGTAGTAGTACTTAATATGCATATAAAATGTAAAAAATTGCTAATATAAATATTAATTTTAATTACTTTGAAATATAAGCATCAGTCGTTTAGACTAAGCGTATGTTGCCGACCGATGACATTGGCACGTTCCGACCACGTGCCGAAGTCACGGTCGTTGTTGCTACTTAGTTTGCAAACATCTTATGTCAGCGGTCTAACGTTTAAAAACCAATTCTATTACGTAAAGCTAAAGTATTAACTGCTCAAACACATATGAAAAGATTGGTTTATACTAAAATCAACCGTACAGTGGGTACATATAAGGTTGATTTCAGAATAATTCGATTTTTATTTCGAGTTTTTCGCGCTTCGCAGTAGTACAGTTTAGTTAGTTGAGGTATTTCATTCATGCGAACGTAAGAAGGTCGATTTGTACGGTAATAGTAACGTTCGTAATGAACAGGACATTTAAGTGCTGACAGAGTAACTGTTCTTTTAATAGAGGTACATACGAGTACATACTTATGTAACGATACAGCTACTTGTAATTTCATTACCTACGTAAGGTATTTATAATAAATATTATGCGCTATTTATATATGGATATGTAATACATACGGATATTAGTAGTATAGACATAATATGTTTGTATATGTATTATGTACTTATGTTTGTATGTATATATGTTATACTACCTACCACTTCGGGGACCACAGAAGTGGAGATTGGTAAAAGGCACTACATATAATCATATCATAACGTCACGCCTCTATGTCTCCTCTATGTAGGCAGAGGAATGTGTCTCTTTAGCTCGGGACCTGAATACGAGCTACGGTAATTCCTGCTTGTCGTATGAGGCGACTGAAGAAAACTGCCGGGGTCGCGAGCGGTTAGACTTTCGATGGAACGATAACAGCATGTCAATGTGTCAGGAAGCGAAAACGTTAAAGAAACGCAGTGACTATTAAGTAATTGATAACTAATTTACGTAGAAATTGTGATTCCATTCAGTTAACATTACGATGTTTATAATTATACAGATAAGAATGGCAAAGATTTATGTTTTAAAGATCATGTTATCTTACTAAGAAACAATTAGAATAAATAATAGGTATCTATTACACATGGTGTGATACAGATGAAGTGTCTGTATTGTTTTGTTTTTTAATTGTTAACATGCTGTTAATTTTAATTTGTTTGGGCTTTTCAGGAGTTCTTAAATAAAATCAAACATGTGTATTAGCCTATTTTGTTTCTTCATCAAATCATTTCCCTACCCGCTGCTCTTTTCTACAAAAAAGTGCTTTTCGTCTTTCTTAATTTTTGCGAAGAAATAAAAACACTTAGGTAATACTTTGTCTTAAATTTTTAAAGTTGGTTATGTATTTTACTCTAACGTGAACACAACACTTAGTCACTTAGACTGATGGTTTGACAATTTGAAATTATATATATTTCCATAGTTGCTTGCCATTATTCATCCAAATATCAACATTAAAAAATATCATTTGTACTATAAACTTGTTGGACACCTTAGTAAATTATACATACAAAGAAAACATTCCATTTGTCAGTTGCAAACATTTATTCATTTCGATATAAGTATATACACACATTTACTCCTTACCAACGCTTTAAACCCTTATCTACTCGTATATCTGAACTAATTAATATTTTGAAATGTACATAATGTATTAGTTCGATTACCGACCACGTGTTATAACACAAAACTGTATTCCTGTATGTAGTTAAAAGAATTTCTATTTATATGGAACATGTAATACAAGATAGAAAATCAACAGGTTTTTGAAATGAGGAAGCTCCATCGATGTTGAGAGATATTACTATAAACCTTAGTGGATTAATTTGCTTAGGCCTTTAGCGCATTTCATTTCCTTTCATTAGGCTCTTTCAGGGTAGAGTGAGTCATGGCTAACAACAAATTAATCGCTTGGGCAGGTATACTTTCTAAGAATGTGACTCATTGATCGCGGTCTCTTTAATTCTTTCAGCGTATTTTACGCAGTGGGAAAGTTTTGTAGCGTTATGGGTCATTACCCATAACACGTACATAACATGTACATTTACAATACATGACATAGAAATATGATTCAATTCATCGAATAAAAGCGATGTATTATCTATTACGTGTGACAGGTTGAATCTGTGATTTAGGTAGGTATTTTATAAAAGTGTGCAATCATTGCATACCATAAGTATTAATCGTATTGCGTCTGGTTATATTAAATATATTTCATTATCATATGAAAAGTGCTGTTTCAAGTTAAGTTGACGCATAGAACGTTGACCAGACGATATTTCTTATTATTGAAAGGTTAAATCGTAAAGCCTAGACGGTGAACTTTCGAATTATTAAAAACATGCTACTGTTGGTTTGAGTCCCAAACCCAAGTTCCACTGTAGTGTTTTATACACACTTGCCGAACTAGGAACGTGATTGTTTACAATTTTTGATCATATAAATAACTCATGCAACTTATTAGCTTCGTTATTTTTAATTTTTGTATTGATACCTTTCAAAGAAGTCGCAATCAATTTTCTTAACGATCGTTATCGTAATCGGTAATTCCTTTCAATATAATGAAAAATTCCGCAAAGTATGATAAACCGACTCCTTGAAAAATTACATAATAAATGGGTCATATCTGATTAATGTAAGAAAATTAATGCCGCAAAGTGGCCGCGTAGGCATAATATTATGTATGTAGATTATTGTTACCCACTACTAACCTTCTTAAAAACAAAAAACAACGGTGTCCCTTTAGAAGAATTTCGCTTAAAGATTATCATTACTTTGTTAAGTTCAAATGAAATTCAAATATCATTTATTCAAAATTGGTTCATTAAAATACTTTTTGTACGTCAAAATGAAACTACCACCGCCTCGGAAAATGCCTCGCTATGGAGAAGAAACGACGAAAGAATCTCCATAGGTGTGCTAAGGTATCTTTTAAAATAAGCACTTATGTTAAAATATAAATTATAATAATTTTA
>DWFO01005783.1:0-10304 GCA_018246595.1 Mimoniades nurscia nurscia
TACTTGTACATAATATCGTACCCAAATTCTATGTAGTGAAAATTCATGTTTGGCGTTCTAAAATAAGATTTATATTATTGCCTTTAGTTAACTGTGTACACTGTTGAAGAACTTACATTTAATCAATTTTATTAAATATTTTTTATTTGTAGGTATTTATCATTATCTTTTTATACACTATGTAGTGTTATTATTGTTGTTGCATGGTTCTTCAAGTTAGGTTAGAAGTTTTTAAATTAGAGCCTAATACACTGCAATAAATGTATACATCTGATGGTATTCAAAACCCTTTCAAAATGTTTTCTCAATAATGTAGTTTTTAAGGCTTCTAAAAATTAATTTAATCTATTTGAAACAAAATTTACGATTCCAGAACAGATGTATAAATATAGGAGGCGTCTTACCATGATATCTTTTGATCCCAGTGTAATTACGCCACTGTAGGAACAGGTTGTTCGGTCGAATGGAATTGTTCGATTTAGTCATATCCCACGAACTAAACATCCCATCGAAATACCTAAACATGTCGTTGTGTGAACTTGTGTGCTATAAGATTATATTAAAAGATAGTCATCAATTTTGGCGACCTCGCGACCTTGACAGTTTTACGCATTCGGTTATGGTAAATGTGGTGAATTTACATTAGTACGAACAAAGAAAACTCATTCAAGTCAAACTCAAACTCAAATGATTGATTTTATAAATAGATATTTCTCATTATGCATACCCTTGATGCAAGTGATATCGACACAGTTTTTTGTTTTCATGGGATTTATATCGCTCATACTTGCGGAGGGCTAAGTGTTCATTATTACATAGCAAGTACAAGTACGAGACGGCTGATTGTCAGTGCTAATATCTGCTTGTTCTCGCATCCTTACTGTCACCTTTTTTGTAGTCCTTAAATACTAAACAGAGAAGTAGGTATGTATATGAAAGCCTGGCATGAATTAAAAATTCCCAAGTATTTGTAAATATCTAAATGAACTTTAAAGATCTTATGCGTACAAGTGTTCAAGATGATGTAATAAAGTTCGTGAGGCACTAACTCTAGGGTGATTTTCTTTTTATTAGTTCCAATATATTTAAGTGTAAGATGAATGTTCTCATAAGCGGTAGTTTATTAAATGTCAAATTGGTTATTGCGAACATCATGATTGGCTTACATAAGCCCGTGGAACCTTTCGATGAAATACTCTACCCTTTTGTGATGAAGTCTATGGTTATCAATACTTAATAATTCAAAATTTGCTTTGAATATTCACTTCATTGTGTTTTAATGACAAATATTTATTATAGCCGTCTGCCAGCGAGACATTTGCTATTCCAACGTGTTGCTATCTGCTCGAACACATTTTATTATTAATTTCCCGCTGTCGTCATACCCTTAGTTAGTACTTTGTATAACAGATTAACAATAGTGAATTAAATCGGTAACAACAAGTCCTTCAACGGTCAACAAGACCTTCATATTTTCGTCTTTAAAAATTCATATCTAATTTTTTGATATAAAGAATGATCAAGAGGTATTATTTAAGGAATTGCTTAGTTTTATTATTGTACATCTACATAGAAAATGTCATTAGGAGCCTCCTGATCTTAACGCATTTTGTGAATCTCCCAGGGAGTGTGTCGGTGTGTGTGTGTCGTCGGGCTATTGCTTATTAACAATGCGAGGAGCTGCAGATAGTTTTACCGTGCAGTTGTCACTTAGACTCCCGCGTCTCGTTTATCAAGTTAACCAGTCTTCGCTAAGCAATTGCGTTGTCTTCGACACTCCTGCAATGAGTGTTGTCGTAGAGACCACTTTACGCCGTGATGTGTAATGGCATTTGAACAAATTATCGATATCGTAAGTGTAATGGAAAGACAGACCGTTGCACTGACGGCTTTCTGTACCTCGAGATCGATTGCCCCTTTGTATCAGTTGATGTGAGAGACAACCGTGCCTGCATTGGCAACGTTACGTATATAAATTTTGCTTGTATAATTGGTTTTGCTACATAGCCAGTGTCGCTTTTTGATTTAGTGTATTGTACTTAATTTCTTTTATTGTTTTCCGGATTATGTTGATTTTATCTGTATGTTAGATATTATTTTTTGAGTATAAATTCTTGGTGCAGACAATTTAATAATCCTTTTGAAGAAACCATTTTTATACTGAATATTTAATTTACGGAAATATGTGCTAGAATTGAATTTCAATACCTACTGTTCTTTTTTGATATACGTCGAAACTTAAATAAAATATTCGTAATAGTTATTGTTTAGCCTTATTAAGGCTTCAAAATATTAAAAAAGATTATCAACATGATGCTTTCTTATGTTCTGTGACAATGTACAGGGCCTTTAAAATTTCGCGTTAGTTAACTTTCACACACCTGAACGCTAAAATTCTAGGACCTGTTCGATCGACCTCGATCCACTGTCCGTTCGGTACAAAACGGTTTATAGATAACATTGATTTACCCACATCTGTACAGTGCCTTTACAGTGATAGGATTTACTGTGCAACGCTATTGCATAGTGTTACGTTTCTGGTAACATCAGCTGAATAACAATGTCCATAGTTTAAATTTGACGCGTAGTCAGGTAAACATTATAACGGGAAAGGAATCTTTTGATGATAATGCTTGGTGGAATATTTCAGTACTACTCAATACAAATATTAATTGGCTTGTAGTTGTGTGTATTTATTTGTTTCGCATAGAGAAAGAAAAAAGATAGATCCGTAATACTGTCTGAACCACTACATAGTAGTGACATCCTTTAGCCGTTCTTTAAATTACATTGAAGATAATTCTGTTAAATTACATTATGAACAGTTAAGAATTGTAAAAAAGAGTACCTACTGCATGTGTCATGTACAATATAAAAGTACATATATTTTGCTTGAATTCAGACTCTTGTAACTTAACGGTTCACTAGTAGTGTACATATACATATTTAGAAATGCACAGTACTGTTACATAGCGTTAATTATATTTTTAAAATTTAATCTTGATTCAAATGTTCATCAAAAAGTAACGGTAAACATCTTATTAAATTAAACCGTGGTGTTTTAGCCTCCATCCGGTTCCGCTCCGCCATTGTCAGTGGGAGCTTCGGTCAAAATATGTATCCACGTAACGACCATCTCATTAACATTTATCAGTGACAAGCTATCGGTAAGAAAGTGAACCTACAAATCAAACACTATCAGATAGGCGTCTAATTTTTAACTATTGCCGCGCGTATGATCTATTTCAACACATACGATTGAAGCGAATTAGGAATTATTATAATAACCTATGATTGGGACGTCAGAACCATACGTGTCATTTACTATTTTAAACATCTCCACCGAAATCACGACCGCTGTCTTCGCTCCCCTGAGAACTGTTCCCTTCGAATTCTTATCCACACTTCTTTCTTCAATTCGAAGTCCTTTTTAGTAGTTACTGTCCGGCTGTACCTATAACATTTTGCCTAAAATCATTCAACACCTCAAACTATTTGGATTTACTTTCTTTCTGTATGATCTACACTCGAGCCTCTGGCATACATCGCTGGTATTTCTTATTTTTGTTCTTTTTTAATGTTCATTTCCTAATTCATGTCCAACTCTTCCTGTTTTAATTTATTTTACTTCTATGATGGATTGTCTAGAAGAAATCATTACTACGGCGTTTACTGCGATTTTTACCAGTATTTATGACTAACCTTATCTGAATATAATGGAAAACAGTTTCTTAATTCATAAATAAGCTTATTAACTGTCAAAAGCTTAAAAGTTTGAGCTTGTCATTACATACAAATAATGTTACAAGTTTATTATCTTTTAAAATATTTATTCCATCTTGAATGATACTTGCCTTCGTTTAAATCACTCATGTCGCTAGAAGTTTCATTGCCGCAATTTTTTCGACACTCACAAAAGCTCATAATATTTGTTCCCATTACTATCTAAATATCTTTCGAAAAGTGCATACATTGTTATCAATATGATAAGTTACATAAGGATGTTCCGTTCAGTGAACTTATGTTTAACTTCGACCGTATGAAAAATGTAGGAAAGCAGCTAAAATATAATCAAAATAGTTTGGCCTTTCTTGATTTTAAATTGTTGCTCAAACAACAATTTGTAGATTAAATGTTGGGGTACGATTTACGAAAAGGACTATAAACTTTTTTGTGAATGTTAAAATAAGTTTATTATTTAGATCAATGCAAAAATCAACAGAAACGTTTTTCTTCGTCTGCCTTATATCCGCTATTAGTGGGTAAAATGATTGATGGTTGAACTCAATTAACCATGAACAAATTGATATTTACTATTATTCACATTGCTTGCTTATTCTCATCTAATTCCGTGAGTTAATAAAGCAAGTTACTAATCATCCTATATTTCTATTTTTTCATACCCAATTGACCATTTCTTCCAAGCGTGGCATATAGCGAAGCTATTTTATTCTTTTAACTTTATGAAATGAATGGTGCGTACAAGGCCTAAAGTTCAAAATTAATTTTCAATGCAATTATATAGTTATTAACTTTTTGTTTGGCGAAAGTTTGGGCGGGTATGTTCTATGTATTGTTTGTGTTGCGGTTTCGCACGGTAATCGCTGTAAATGTTGTGGGACGTAATTCACTTTCTTCACGCTTGGAATTAAATAAGTAATTTGTCACTTTGAAGTGTGATTTGTTAATAACATCTTTGGTTATTTTCGTTTGGTCGCCACAACTTTATCTGTCGTTGAAATCTCGTGAATATTTTGTTATTTTGATATGACAATTAAATAGCTTTGAGCTTTCCATCCACCCTTTATTAAGAGATATACAGTGGAATGTTCTGTAAACACACTCGTGCCATAATTATCTTCAATTGTAATATGTGGAATTATTGTGTAATAAAACTTCTATGTCATCTAAATATCATTTGCATTTACAAGTAGCTAAGTTTCATTGCAGTTCCAAGATTATTACTGTCGTTAGCCGACAGTGCCTCGCCACGCGACGCTGCTCACGTACCGCCATTATCCGAGCCATAAATTTGAAGTGCACTTACCGTTACTAGGAGTAGACAGATTATATTGTCGTACAATATCTCGTGGGGTCAATTTGATCCGCTCAAAGTGATCCATGGGTTATTAGAAAGTAAACGTTTCGCTAAACACGGAATATGCTTTCCGTAATATGGATCAAATCGGAATGTGATCGTGCATGTACCAAAGAACGACGAGAAATTGTTCTAGAATGCCATTGTTGCGGTGATCTACGCGTTAGAATTGGTTCGCCTAATGTTGTTATGAATACTATTTTCTATTTCTTTCAATAATATTTATCTCAAATGAATTGTAATCTGTAACTTTCTAGACAGATTGCTCAACTCCACATATTAATAATTGTATTCTTCCAATAATGTCATTATGTTCTATTCTATGGTCATCAATCTTCAAGCTCACGGGTAGCGGACGTTGTTTCGTGCCGTCTTCGTTGAACATTTGCTTTTTTATTCTTCACGTTATTATTAGATATGTCACTACCTGTACCACCGAGTTGTCGGATGCCATCTTTCGTTCTCCGTTCAGAATCTCGAGTGAGAATATAACGACTCCAATTTATTATAGTCGATCGCTTGGCAATTTATCCGGACCATAGCGATTCGTAATCGGTAAGCGATCGATCTATTGAATAGGATCGATTTTCTGTCGCTTGCCTAGTGTAAATTGTCGTAATTTATAGAATGTTGTCTACTAAATTCCAGCGATACCTATCGCAGGTAATACTACGGGTATATTCTTGAGATACATTGCCGAGTATTGATATAGCAGAAACACCTTTATTTTCTCAGTTGAAAACAACGCCTTTCATGTAATTATTTTGATAAGTGCAAGACTGTATTGTAAAACAATTTTGTAAAAGAGGAGGAATTATGAAATTGTCAGTACAAAACTGATGAGAATGTTTTTGTAAATGTATATATATGTGTACTGTTGGCTGGTGTGCCGCCTACGAGTATATTTGTTAATGTTTAAACTGTGATGTTTATTTGTGATCATTCACAGCTTCCATACACAATTTCGCCAATTTATTACATACAGTTAGCAGCAACATAAATATTAATAACTAATGCAACTTGTGCCTATGTTTATAGATAGGTATATGGATTAGACATTTAAATTTCTTTTAAGACATAAGTGTTATCATATCATTAACTTTCTCAATTTCCAACTAGCTTGTGCCCAGCAGCGGAGCTTTAAGTACACAAAAGTCTAAAGGCCTATCAATCGTTAAGCAAAACTACGAAATGATATTAAAAAATTGTGTTTCTTGGACACATATCGGAGACGTCTATATTTCCGAGCCCTTCATTTTCTCTTTGACCTAGAAAGCTAAAACTTTGCTCGTAGTATAGTAGTACACCACACATTTATGGCAAAGAAATCTGAGCCGGATTTCTCCGCCGGGAGGGGCGTTATTGCCCATTGTAAACAACTTTATGTTTTATTAACGACGTAGACAAATATGATAAGTATCCTGACCAACTGTTCTGCGGCTAGTACACGATCGAGGGTTTCAATAGCCGCCCCCGGCGCCGGTGGGTCGTGTCTCGACGATTTGTCTTGTAAATCGGCAAATTGGTGTGAAACTAAAAGAAAATTACTCTGCAATGTTGGCTTTCCACCGCACCGCAGCCGCGCGCCCTTGTCTTAATGCCGTCCGGAGAAAACAATTGATTCTTGTTTCGGAGAAAGCTAATATTTCGCAGGTTCGATGCGCGATTGTAGTGTGTGTGTGTGTGTTCGCGACTCGCATCAATCATTTCCGAACACAACAGGTGTGTTGTATGTCTTGAAGTGAAACAATCATATCTAGTATGTGGCTCTGTTACAATGGTGATCGAATGCTAGAAGTTTTATATACCCCGCTAATGATACGATTTCTGTAATAACCGCGGTATCGTGATTCGTAATTAAACTTGGTATGATGACATATTATAACTTCACACTTTTATGACAATTACGGCGATAGACATGAGGAACGAAATCTTAAGGCTTAACCGCGTTTCACCGAGTAGATTTGTGGTGTTGGTTTTATTTATATCGTAGGTAGCTGTATCGTATGTAGGGCTTAGTACTTAAGACACATTATATTTTATTTTAACAAATATAGGTTCATTGATACATTTTCGGTTGTTTAATTTATAAAGAGATGATGTAAAATATTATTTTTCTCTCTTTCCAGGACCGGTCCGAGGAGGCGCGTAGAACGGGAAAAGACAGAGAAGCGGGGACGCCCAAAACGCAAAATGTGACCACCGATACCGTCTCACCAAAACACTCAACACACGCATCATATTCATGAGTCTTACAAGATTACATGATCGATACGCCTAATATTTATTGTAATCTAATAACTTTAATAATATTAACGAATCTAGTCGCCGTAGTTCTTTTAGAAAAGAAACAATTTAGACTGTATTACAAGGAGAGTGAAGCACACAACCGGATAGCTTGACCAAGTACAAAGAGACGAGACAGTACAAACGCTTACGGGAGACGCTAATGTTGATTTAACACTAAATCGATTTTATTAGAAGTTCCCGAAGGAAACGATTCATTATGACTACGAGTAAGTATTTAGATTGTTGTATTTTTATCTGTACGTGTTTTTTACTTTAGTTTTTGAATACAGGATTCCAATTAATTCTAATCTAAATTTAAATAAAACACATTTAGCTTTGTTACCTCCAACCTTTTACAGCTAGAAACGTATTTTTATAACTTTCAGGTTTTGAAAATTCAGCAATGAAAAGCAGCTTTTCGCTGTCGTCCCTACGTAGTGCGCCAGCGCCGCCTGGTGGTATAAGCGAACAGCTCGAGCGGCCATACCACAGCCTCACTAAGAAAAGGTTACATTCCTTTACTATTTATCTTTTTTAATGTAACAACACCCCTGTAAAGCCTGAAGAGGTAGGCCAAGGAATGTAATACACTCGCACGTTTCCCCAGTTACGTTTTAAAGTTCGATTATCGAATAGGTGGTTTACTCATGGCCATAATTTCTCCAGACTCGGGCTGAAACTATAAATTCTAAATTTGAAAAATCTGATAGTGCCTGACCTGGCATTTAAACGCAGGATTCCCCTATCGGCAGTCGCGCTTCCTACCAACGATGCAGTTTATTTTTTATTTATTATGTAATTAATAAAAAAACTTAAACACTATCACTATAGTGCTATCACTATTTAGCCTGTAGTTCTTACTGAACAAAGTAATTAGAAAACATCTTGGCCACTTTTATCGTGTCATAACATGTTATTCCATGGTGTTCCAGAAAGGAGCCGTGTCGCGAGGCATGGCGCCGCAGCTGGGGCTCGGCGGCGAGCGGCGGCAGCGCCGGCGACGACCTGTGGCCGCTGCTGCAGCACCACTACGACTACATCATGGACAACCAGATCATCGACACATGCAAGGTGATCATGCAACACGACATACTCGTGACGAATTATTGTATTGAACACCACAATGTGAGGTACTTTAAAATATGACATTGTCTGACGGTGCTTCAGTTGTTCACATGCCGCCTGTAAAAGCAACGGTTTTGAGAGGAATTTATTAAAAAAATTTAACACTCAAAAAGCATATAGGTATGTATGTAGTTCAATAAGGTATCATTTCAAAATTAATGTTATGTATAGATAGATATGAAATATTAATTCTATATTAAAGTCGTCAATATTTGACGATACTGAGCCAAGTGTCTTTACTTGTCAAATGGCAATACAAGTAGTCGTAATTTCCAACGTTCTTAATGATGGCCATGGCCAAAGCACCTTCTTGGAAGCATCGACTGTTCCATTTATTTCAAGCGCAATTCAACTTATCATAATATGATAATATTCATCGTTAGTTTTGACAGATGTACTTTTGAACGCTTCCTGCATTTGATGACCATTTCACTTTTGTACCATCAAAAATAATTTGTAAATGAAAGTCCTTCTTGTACACAAGCACCAAGTGTTGTAATAATCAGGTAGATGAGTATTTATTCCAGCGAAGTAAGGGTATGATAATATTGCAGGAAGCAAACGGCGAGTTGACAATGCACAATTCGTCCGCGTTGCTCGGCTGCCCGCGCCTGCTCAACCCCACGGCCGGCTTCAACCGGCAGTGGTCGCTCAGCCAGCTCGTGGCCGAGTTCGGCGAGCTGTGCCAGTGGCTCACGCACGTGCAGGAGGAGATCTACTCCAGTCCCGAGAACTTGGCCAGCAGGAAGTTGAGGATGGTGAGTTGTGGAACCGCCATTTGGATATTTTAAACAATCATCTTAATTTGGGTACATTTTTAACGACTCTACCATCAGCCTGACGCACGCCTCTTCTGTAGCACGTCTTTGAACTCTATCACAAAAACAACAACACTGAATGTTCCTAAGAAGATCTAATCTAAGAGAGAAAGTTTTTATTATTCGATGAGACTTTATTGACTTCGTTTGGATATCTCTTTATGAAACTGTTGCCAACGTCGTCGTTATGCATAAATCTATTGTTGCTACGAGCGGCATACGTTCCGTTAATAAGCTTAATAGTTAATAAGAATACTGTGATCAACAGTTAATGTCTAATTTCTGTCAGAGATGAGCCTTCCTCTGATAAGTAAATTAAACATCTCGGATCGTTACGAACAAGCCTGTTACTATCAATGTATCTCCCCATTGCTGTAAATCATTTGCCAGTAAAGTGGGGTTTGTGGCTAAAACGTGGCGTTTTATGGCGCATAGGTATGGATTAACTCTACCACATAAAATAATGCGATGATCTAAAAAATCTAATGGATTTAATACAGCTATGGTTAAGATTGGTCGTCTGGATAAATGAGATCTATTAAGGCGGCTTGTATTATTTGAAAGTACTATTTGAGTTGAGCATAAATTATCATTTATATGTACTATTAGGCATTTCATGTTTGGGCTGTTTCCAGGGGTGTATAACTCGAATTCACCTAAACCTTTTCTATGCAGTGTGTGGTAGAGATATAGTTACTTTACATAATCGCTTGAATTGTTCCAGAGCCGCATGTCGGAGCTGGCGGCGGTGGAGGCTCGGCGCGCCAGGTTCACGGAGCAGGCCGCCGCCATCCTCGAGCGCATCCCGGAGGCCGGCGCGGAGGTGAGCCGAGCCGACCGCTGTACGCGAGCACACTGCGGACGATGGATTAGAATATGTTGCTTGAACTGGAGCGTAGTATAGATATTCTGTTCGGCGCTGAATGCGGCGGAACAGCGCTGAACGCGACAAAACAGCGCTGAACTCCATCTAC
>DWFO01005784.1:0-10304 GCA_018246595.1 Mimoniades nurscia nurscia
AAAAGTAACTGGTAAAACGTGGGAATGTTCTACATTCCTCTGCCTACCTCTTCGGGGATTACAGGCGTGAAGTTACTACAATATAATACTATTCATATTATACATAAATATAATCTTACATTTATTATTGTTATTTTATCTAGCTCAATGTATATCGAACATTCTGTAAATGTCGCGACGTGGTCGTGTCGACTTCACCACGAACGAACTGTCGATTTCGCTTCAACCCACTGCACGCGCCATGTGTTGGTCGTATCGTGTGTGAAATCTGATACCATACTTGCCACACTCTCTATAAAGATGATTTGTTAAGAACTGCACATTTCCTATATCCATACATCTGCCTTTTGTAACACATAAATACTTTAATTAACTCCACTCTCTTTGTTTTTAGAATAAATTTTATACTAATAGATACGAATGTATTCCTGCGGATCCCAATTATATACATGGCTCATAATTACAATTAGGTCATACTCGTGTATAAATGCGTTGTCATAATATGTTTTCCGTGCAGGAAAATACGGCGCAAGTTAACTTGAACGAATGTGGATATTCAAATTGAGTAAAATTTGAAGTACATTTTCCAAATTGGCCAGTGGAGCGTAGGAGCTAGTGAGCCGCGGCGTTGCGTGTTAGCCGGGCCACTGGGAGTTAGACTGTGTTCAAAACTGGCGACACCGAATGAGTCAGCTGGCCACCGGCCGGAGGTAATGTGCCCACCCGTGCGAGCTCCATGTCGCCTAACTGTGACGAAATCCTGTTAACTGTTACAAAGACATCAGAAATTCACCAAATTTAATCCAAATTAATTCAAGTTTCTCGTTAAAAACTTTAGACTTTACTTCTTTCATGTAAATTTCTCTTATTTAAGAAACTACCAAATCCGATCATAGGTAAATGAAACTGATTTCATCACATCGAGACTATATAAAATGCTTTATCTCTAAATTTCTAAAAAGCTATATCTCTAAATTTAAAATACACTTTATCAAACCATCCATGTAACTATTGTCTTTATTAAAATATATCTTTTTAACAATAATAAATAAAATTAAGCAATTATAGCAAAGCTTGTAACTTGACAATGCAATCATCCAAACATAATATCTTTATCCGAGACATTTATCCGAAGTTCTCGAAGTCGATTTAATAATAGACAAATAAGCGAGCGGAGAATACAACACGAACAAAACTGTCCGGAGAAGTAACCCTTCATAATACCGTTCAGATGGAACAACAACATCAAGTGGCATTATAATTATAGGAGAAGTTTTTCGCATTAATTAGACAAGCAAACAGAACAAGAATTTGTATCGAGACTTTCCGAACAGTTGCTTAAGTGAGTTCGAGCCAAGTCGCCAATTATTACATTTTATTTATTTACCTTTTAATAGCGTTCCCAATGATTCAACTATTGCTAAGCAGAAATTTGAATCGTAAGTTATACAATTGCCATTTCTAGCCATTAATATTCAAGCTGTTTGTGATTTATCACGTTTGTGTCTATATGAAAATTTAGGTCTCTTACGTTGCATTTGGCATAATTATCATGAACGATATCAGGATTAAAATCTGAAAAAAGTACGAATGTTTGTCCATTCTCATCAAAGTTTCCATTACGCATAATATTCGGGATAGCCTCAATACGTAAGCCGTGCTTAGGCATCAAAGACCTTTTTGCTGCCGTCTGCTTTCACCCCGGACGTCGGATATTCAATAATAATTGAACTTGTGCCCGGTAGACCGCATCCGGTGTCTTGGTGAAATTGCTTATTGATCTATAATTCTACCCCTACTCACACCACACGGCTTTATAGCAAAATTTGAATTACAACTTTGCAAATATTACCAAACAAATGCAAATCAACTTTTCGCGGTAACTCCTTATTTAACTTTTATACTCATAACATCTATTATGATACGCAAAAGATTTCGCCGTATATTTCATTTGTTCTACTGTGGATAGCTGAATAAACCGTGATTTAGAACTGTTGTTGAAGGCGGGTACGAAAGAAATAAATAGCTCGTTTTTTCAAACAAGCAGATCAAGCCAAAGTGTCAGGAAGTGAATTGACATATTATACAATGTTGACACAATAAAAATAATGTGTGATGTGTCAAACAAATACATCCAACACAGTATGTTGTACATACTTAAATAGTATACCCATCGCTTCACAAACGTTAAATGAGTAAACGAAAAATGCCTCTCAGTTGAATTTTAATGAAATCTCAGTGAAACAGCAGCGGTCATCCACAGGGGCCAGACAAAGTGTCCGATCAATTCGTCGAGTCCGCGCGTAGGCAACACGCAGAAAGGCGATCCGATTGTGACTGCCAGCCCGATGTCGATTGCCGACTAATAAATTGTTTACGTGAGACTGAACGGTCATTAAGTGCTTTGTTTACCGCGGGACCACACACGAGCGCTGAAACTATGCCGAAGCCATACGGCGCTTTGAATGCAGGATATCATATTTATGTTGGCGATATCATATTTAGCGCTAACACCGCTGCGTTGGCTCGATTACTTCGATTTGTCTGGAGTTTAACGCTGTGTACTGTAATTAAATCTGTTTCCTGTGTATATTGTATTGTGTGCGTATACAGTCATATGTATTTGGTGTAGACGCATTTTAATCTGAAAGTTGTTTTCCTAATACCTACGTACAGTTAGCACACATGTAGTTATCGAGGTATTTTTCATGTTTATGTATTTTTATAACTAGTTTATATATCAAGTAATCGTATGTATAACATAACATGACTGCCTCTTCGGTCGTGTGGTGGCGAGTGCGACTGCCGATCAAGAGGTCCTGAGTTCAAATGCCGGATCGGGCGCTATTGAATTTTTCTAACTTAAATTTAATCTAGACATATGTCCAGTGTATGGCAACGTAATGTTGCATTTATAACATTACAGATGTTTAATAAATGTATAGAATGCTAAATTTCAAATAGGTACTGTCCTAGTAATACACAAGGTAGTATATAAAATATGAATGTGGGCATATATAAAAGTAGCTTAGCTACGTACTTCATTATAATTTATTTGTCATAATGCATCCTACACACTTACACAAACATCGCACACAATAAAACGTACTCCGTTCGGTCCGCGGAGGGACCGCGACCGCGCCGGCGCGCGGACGACGGCGCGGCTCACGATCCCATTCGGCAGCAAATAGACGTTTTATGCTTCAAACCGGGGCGGTTTATCGTCTTATTGGTTTTTATCGTGAATTCGTCTGCTGTTTATCTCGTCCGGTGCATTGTTGTCGACGCTCTTAATAACTACGTGTGATCGTAAACATATTCGAACTTTTCATGTCTGTAAGCAACGCGATTATGACTTAGTATTTATTAGGTTATCATTTGTCAAGCTGTCTTTGACTTTCTCTTCGAGAATTACAGGCGTGATGTTGGGTTTTGTCATGTTTTGATTTAGACACTGTAAATAATATTTCTATTTTTGATTTTATATAATGTAGTCAATGATTTATAATGTCTAAGTGATATTTTTTTAACAAAAATGTAGAGATAAATACTACCATTCTGTTATGTGTTTATAGAGTGCTCAATTACATATGGCGCTACAAATCAAAACGCCTCGGGGCCGGTTATTTTTGTGACAGCGCTAGACAACATTTCGGCGAAAATGAATTATTCCCAACCCCACCGACCTGGCCATAATCAAATAACACGAGCTGAAATTGATTCGTGATAACCCTTTCCGCGCGCACGTTAATTACGTAGATGGACGGAAAAAGCCAATGTGCACACTACTTAAGAGACAATCACAGAGTACAAACGGTACTACATAAGCAGCGGCCAAGCGCAAACAGTTTTGATGATCATTTTTTTCTTTTCAAATTAAATGTATCAAAAACTTATACGATCACAAAGATTGTATGTATTGGCAATATTAGACTGTTAAAAAGGCAATATTAGACAGTTGTTTTATTAAGTGGAATATAACACGTGTAACGTGGTAGTATTGCGATTTTCTGGCTACCGAAAAAATAAAGTAGTGACATCATATGACATTTAATATCAAATACATATGTCTAAACTGAACTGAACGACGAATACTGTACATTTAAAAATTCATTGTACTTCGTTTGCAACAACATTTGTTCGGGCAGTTCAATCGGGTTTATGAAGTGATATATAAAAAATTTAATATTTACTTACGTACATACGTGAGGCGAAATGCTCTCTATTTAATTGAGTGGTGCGATTGAAATTTTATTCTGTAAAAATCATAGATAGATTGATATGAGAGAAATGGTTTTTACGACAAATTGATTTTCTGTTCACAATAGCTCGCCAACAATTAATTACTTAATGAAAATTGAATAATCTTCTTTTACCACAGTTCAATACAACTACGATATATTGTAAACTTATGGTTATAGAAAAAACACATTATCGAAAATGGAACAAGGGTAAACAAAAGCACTATAATGCGCAATCGAAACACCCATCAGCAACGATTTGCTACAATAAAGCAACGATCCACTTAGCAATAAATCAATACGAGTCTATTTGGCGGATTCCTCTTCCCGTGCAGAGACGCGCTCGTGAACCCGCACACCATTTAATTTCATAAACTGTCGGCACCTGTTAGTGTGTACAAATGGACCGGACGGACATACGTTTCCCGCTTTGGTGTCCCGGCCTGGGGTGCGATTCGCACCCCCATGATGAATTCACCTTTTATTTTCTCCCACTTGACTCGATTGCGAGTGATTTTTGAGCGCGAACGGCCGGCCAACGCAATTAACCAGTGACAGAATGAAATGTACATTCAGAGCCGTAAAATGCAAGCACGCTCCGAATACCTACTTAGTTTATATGTTTATTTTACATTATTCGATTTTAAGCACTTCCGTTGTTAACTTGTACTAAGCAAACTGTTATAACACACTGCTTAAAGTGATGTTAACGGTTGGTACTCAAACCTTCGTATCCCTAACGAAAACTATACGAATTCATTTAACTTTCACGGACGAAGTTAGCGTTTGCAATGTAACATAACAAGAGTTTACAGAATCTTAGCGGTACATTTGAGCAGTGCCCCTTACGAATAGTTGCTAGACAATAAATTATTTAATAACCCCTTCGCCCAGGGGTCCAACCTGTTCACTTAATCAAGGAACATATTCCGTGGAATCACCTCTATAGAAACAATTAATTTGGTCTCGATTAGGGCGTTCGCACTCGGAATATGTCTTTGCGGTGTTAAATAGACTCGGGCAGCGTCATACATACATACCTTCCTTAGATTAGTTCCACCCACTCACATCGCTTCACATGTACCCAATACCTCGGGCACACATTGTTGAGTGGTTTGATGTTTAGTTCCCTCGTACCTCGGATTTCTTGTTTCAAAGCAATGAGACCCGTCTATAATTACTCATCATACAACGGTCACCGGTAAAACTATGTCTATAGTGCTTCGCAATTGACGAGTCTTAGATACTCGACGTATTGTGCAATGACTCGGCGGATTATCGTTTGAACAAGTTATAAGAAAACATCGTAAGTGATCAAAAACGGAGTTTGATTAACTTTTTATTTTGTGACTTTGAACTACATTGTCATAAGCTTATTTTAGTATTTGCGTTAAAAATATGTTATGCAGTTTTCATTAAATATACATAAATGTATGTATGACATCAACTCATAGTCAAAGTTCACGCAAAGCAACTAATTCGAGACCGAATGATGAAACTATATTAAGGCAAATTTCTCAATTAGGTTTCTTGGTAAGTAGCAAGGAGTTTGTATGATTTCACGATTGTGGTGTTAGATGTCTGATGTGGAGCTGAAATAGTAATACCACGTGTATTAAAACACGGTACACAATCCTAATATACAATATTTGTAACTGGCAAAGTTAAATTAGATTGTAGAATTCAACAAGATGTATTCAGATATTACGAAACATATAATTTACATAAATATTCATAATTAATACAAGAACGTATGAGTACTCGGATGTCTAACGAGCTTGTGCCATCGTTCTATCAATCATATCTACTCGTAGGGTGCACGCGCGCACGGCGTTTGTCAACTTTTGATTTTCTCTTGAACAAATTCGAGAAGGGGTGCCCCATTTGATGTCCAGGCTTGGCGAACTTCGAACGCTTTATTACTGTGTCCGGCTTTAAGTGGGTGTAAAGTTTCAACACCCTTTGATTTACTTTCCGAACGGGGAATAGGTATGCGTTGGACCGTTCGAAATTTGTTTGACTTTATATTCCCACCTAATTCCTCGCCTTTGTGTTTTATTTTTTATCATTAACCGTGTCGAATGTTTCTAGCCTGACACATTTATAAAACAAATTTAGGTTAATGATAACAACAAAACAAACCGTAATACCATCGATAGTTGTCATGGGAATAACGTGGAATACTAACCGCATAATGCACCCCACAATTATTACGCTAATACTTTAAAAGGACAACCCTAATCCCCTAATCGGAAGCCAAACTAACGTGGCGCCGTCCCGCATAGAAATATCTTAAATTGGCAACACGGTCCGGCGGGCCGACCATAAAACATCTTAATGAGTACAGCCAGCAGCTGCGGGCCTCCATATTGCCGGTCTCATATCCATGCAAACTACCTACCGACGACGTCTTAGCGGCCTTACTTTCCTCCACCTTGTTTACAAGTCGGCAACTAATTTGTTGCAATATGTGCATAGGACAGCATTATGGCCGCTATCTTGTCTGTGCGTGTCTTGCATACATTTAGCTCCATCCACGCGGAGACGAGGTTTGGCACAACCTGACCCTTGCCTGTACCCTATATTCAAATTTGGCCCCGACCGGCCATTTGGACACGGATTTGTTATAAGATTAAAGGAAGATTTCACTTGTGAAACAATATGGCAGACGATTTACATATTTCGTTTCCTTATTAGTTTCGGGATATTTGTTTTGGGGCCAGTGAATTTACATCCTCTTACCGATTAAATGGCCCTTAGGCATCTTTAATGGGGGTGCCGCGTGGTCGTTGTTGGCCTTAGCAAATGTGTGCTTATGCGTAATTGAATATTTTATGAGCCGGAACAATATTAGCGCGGAAACTTTATTGATTTCTACTTCCTTAAAGTTTATAACCTAAAGAACTAATTTCGAATTTGTACCTACTTGTCATCTGATTTGAATCCGCATTGAAAAGTGTAAACAGGACCTTTCATTCCCGTTTATTCAGTCGGTACATGTGTTTATCGTTTGCATTTATCTGTTGACTGTTTTTATTCCGCGGTTGACATTTGACCCTCTGTTTCAACAAACTCATCTCGTTCCAGACGAGTTTCTTTCATTCGTTCTACGAGTGCTCGTGGTGCATTATGTTCGTTCAAGTCGAGCTCGTTTCACTTAGTTTCCTCTTTTTCAGTGCGGACGGGTTAATTTCTGCATCTTTATTATTCGAGTGGCCCGGTATACGGGTGCAGTGTAGTCAGTCTGGTAGCGTAGATTGTGTGGCGGAAAGCAAACTTGAATTGTTAGGTCGCCACCGAGTGGAGGTAATGAACGCACGGGTGGGACATGGTGCGCCGCTGGAGGCGTCTGGTTCGAGCGAGAGGCACTCTGCGGTGGGGGGGTGACGGGAGGGGGCATCCAGCAATGGAGGAAAGGGAGGATGCGCCGCGTCCTGTATGCACAGCGCCGCTTCCGCATTCGTTAATGCAAAAGCGAGTACAGACTTCAGGTGTACATTTTCAGCGCTTGTGTGCTTTATACTCGATGTTAAGGCGTGCATCTTTGTACAATGTTCCACCTTAATTATTATTACATTTTATCTCGTCTACGCTTTGTACTGCGCTGAGCCACGCTGTAATCCTAGCCTCACGCCGAGATCTAATATAAAGTTATATGTATGTTTACGTATCACAGTGGCTTATCAAAATTCGAACAATATTCACACTTGTAGGTATTTTGCCTCTTTTTATTAATACCAATCTGCACATTTGCTGTATAGTTCCACGTCCATATTTGAAAAGAAACAAGTTCCCGAGTAGCTTCTCGTTTAATTTATCCTTTCCATTCTGTTTTAATACAAAAAGAATAACCCGCGGCTTAACAATTCATTATGGCATTCGTTCATTTCGGGTTCATTAAAATCGCATTAGGATTAATTTTTCTCGTCCCCATTTTAATTCGCAGTTTGCCAAGGGGATCTCTGGCTGGCCGGTTGCAATCATCTATTGTCAATATTTGTTAAATTTTACCTGTGCCTATGTTTGCGTCTCTGTGCAATATTACACGCAGCTACAATTCTGGTTATCCTTTTTAAATTATCTCCGCTCTGCCCTCCTGTTCCTGTTTCCCTTGGAATTAGTTATTCGTGTTTAATAATAATTATTATAAACGTTTTTATTTCAGACCATCTGATCAATCCACATTTTAGATTAGTATTATAAATACTCGTATATATGTAATAACTTAGCGTATTTCATCAACGACAGAAACGGGATAGTCAGTTTATTTTATTCATTAAATGTAATTAACATGAAAAAAAATTACTTAACATGAAAAAAATGTTCACGCCAGTAATCCCCGGAAAGGCTAGCAGAGGAGTGTAGTACCTACCCTTCCATGTTAAAATTACGTTGTACTTACATAAACCTGCATCCCATTATTTATTTATTTTAATATTAAAACCGGTCTGATGATAGAATATATGCATCTGTTTATAAGATAAGAACTATAAAATTAGTTTTAATACCTACATAATTACATTAATGAATATGACATATTTATTTTACTTTACTATTAGATAATAAATATTCCCAAATTAAATGTACCGATCATAAATAATGATTACATATTTTTTTACGGTCACAATTCCGTTGAGTTCAATTTGAGTTATATGGTGTCTATAAAATATGACATAAATATCCTATTATAGCCGCATCGATATACCGATGTATGGCGAACGTTTGATGACTTGTTTGGACATTATAATAACGGCCGAAGAAATTATACTGACGTTATTATTATCATTACGCCAAGTCCGTTGCGGGTCAGGCAGAGAGCACCGGGCGACAAATAAATTAAACTTTATTGATCTCACACGCCTCTCGAACATTCATTACTTTAATTACTTACACATAGAGACATTGGTTTCAGTGAGAACTAACTCTCCTATCAACCAGTAACCGAAGCTAAAGTGGTTAAGTAAAGTGATTTAAACACAAAGATTTATTAAATGGACGCATTCATACATGGCCAACTGGGGGATCTAAATTCTCCTTGACCTGTGTAAATTTTCTTTACATTATACGCAAGTGAGAATTAAAATTATTTCATGTGAATAATGCACTTCACCACTTTGTCCACTGTTGGACTATAATACGCTTATAATTATAATATAAAAAATATGATTTACATGATTTATAGTAGAAATATAATTACAACCGTTCAAGGTTTTTATAGAAAACAACAACATTATATATTATCAATAATTTCAAAGTTATAAAATCCAGACCTCCCTTTTACGTATAACTATGCACGTTTCAAATGGAATGTAAATCGATATTTTTTTCAAAACGACGCACCGAAGCCGTACAATAGCATCATTCGCACGCGATACTCGGCCCCTGCCAGGGTGTATCTACAATGTTATTAATTCAGGCATATTAATAAACGGTGTCGCCTTACGACCACACGGATGTCGTAGGAAGCGTGGCCCGCTGAACCGTTCCGACGAAAATCATTCTATATTTCGAACACCCACTGCTCGCATTCCGCTGTTTTTCTTAATGATTGTTCATTTTTACAATGGCCAAGTTTTAACTTTAACGTTTATTGTAATATCTAATTCCCTAAAAGTGTGTCAAGTTTTTTTTGTGAAATGCTATTGTTGTTAAATAAGTCGCACTTTCGGCTGTGTTTGAAGTTACCACCAAAGCAGATTTGTTTCTGATGGTCTTACAATAGAATGTACTTTTCGCAATGTATTAAATTTATGTTAAAATTAAAATTATGTTTAAATTTTATACAAGTGTGCAGATTGATCATTTGAATCATATTGTAGTTAGGAATTTAGAAAATAAAGAGACATCTATAGGTATTTGTATGTAAACTATAATATTGATTTACAACAGCAACTTGAGATCATAATTTTATAAATACGGAAACTTACCTATTTATAAATACGTATTACAATAATTGCGACATGAAGACGCTACGTTGATTATTATAACCAGATTTAAATAAATACTATAAACACATCGTTATTACCAAGTCCTTGATCGTTCCATTGACGAACACTTCTCTCT
>DWFO01005785.1:0-10303 GCA_018246595.1 Mimoniades nurscia nurscia
ACTTGCCGGCGGAGCACGCAACCGGGTTAGCGCTGTCTCACATGCTTCGTACTGTCGTGATTTATAAATTTTTAGTGTCCCACCGAAAGTTCGGATCTGGCTTCGGCCAGTTTTGGCTAAGAAATCCAATTTCGCCCTCGGTTTCACTCGGTTTCCAAACCTGTTGCGGTCGGTCATTTTGCATATCGCTCGATCGCATTATCCTACCATTTATTTTAATGCGTACTGAAGAAATCAATAGGAAATTACCGATGAAAGCATTGTTGTCTGTGAAGACAAGTAGAGACATCATCTGTCTTAGACGTGTCAACGACGCCAGACGTTTTTCCGCTCCACGGGTGTCATGGGTTGAGTAATCACCGAGATGAAGATATTATATGAGTTATGCTTTATGCGAGTAACATTATTCAGTTACTCTAGATTTGAGTTAGACCTGGAGAGATCTAGCACTAGAGACCTATACCAGCAGAGGCCAGAAATGTGTTGATGATAATGAGATTGAATTATTTATTTTAAGATTATAACAATATTTCCAAACTACTCACACTATTATCTATGAGGATAAACACCAAGATATGATTCCTGTTACCATTTAAGGAAATATCTTTCGCCTATTCTACATACATACGTAATAGTCCAGTAACAATTTATATGTATGTAACCATAAGGGAGTAAAGAAAAAAATACGAAACAATGCGGCGGCATGTGAGCCCGCCGTTACCCAGTAAGTGGAATCATACGTACATTTCCAAGTACGGTTGCGTCACTCGGAGCCGGCTGCGGCGCGATCGTTCACCGCCCGCTGATCCCTGATCACAGATTAAACGCAGATTAAACACAGATTAAGATTTTTGTTAAGACTCAAATCTTTCTTTATACCTCTGCATTACATTTTGAGTATTAATCTGTTGACTATTTGAGTTTTGAAAATATATTGAGATATCTATATGTTTGTTGGATTTAATAACTGAAGTTATTTCTATGTTTGTAAAATATATATGTACATGCAATAATACTTGTTGAATTACTTTTTATGTATGTTTGAGTTTTTCAAAATTCGACGTTAATTAAATTTATTCTTCATCGTCTATACTTACGAGTATCTAGCCCAGTCGTTGTTGGTAGTTACTTAATATCGGACCCATTAAAAGATTGGTGATGTTCATAATCTCTACGTATGTTACATCTTGGGGGTTACTAATGGGGTCTAATATATAATTCTTATATAAGAACAACTCTTTTACAAGAGAAGATAGGGGATAAAAATGTATGAATTTAGTATAAATCACCAGTTCAACTTCCACCGTAAAACATCTACCTCCACTCACATCTATTACTACTTGCATAACGTTTACACTTCATATTTCACATATTGTGTACTGAAATACTATGAAATACCATCAGAAGAATCCTTCTTCAATGTAAGAGATGCAAGAGATAACTCCAAAAATAAAGTTGAAATCATCGCCTGACTTATCAATCGTGACGTAAGTATAGAGGAACCGAACGCTTAGTGCAATTAACCATCAGAGAGTGTAACCGGGCGCGGAATGTAAATAGAATTGAACCGGCACAGCGAGCGTGCCGAGACGCTCGGGAAAAACTTACTTTAATTATTTATTTAGCACTAGCAACGTGCCCGGATTTGCGCGGGGAATTCTTCTTTTTTTATAACTTCACGACTCGATAGTTTTTGATAATCGTTTTACTACGTGGTAGTGTCATGGAGCCTACGCGTGGGTACATGACGTCATTTTTACAATTGAGACCCCATAACTTCCTTACTCTTGTGCACATAGTATAGATACTGGCTGATGGCAGAATTAGAAGTCTGCAAAGTGGCGTGCATGTATACAAAACATCATAAACAGAAGGGGCAGGGTAGATCTCTCTGCCACTTTAAATTAACTCTTTAAAAAACTTCATAACTGGTTACAACCTAAAAAGTTATCATTACGACGATAAAATGCCCGAAGAACTTTCAACACTGCTTGTGATATACTTTGATACGTCAACTGTAGCTGCTTGTCTATAACAAACAACTGAATAAAATAAAATAAATATTTGGTTTTCGGTGTCCTGTGCAACGGATTTGGCTAGAAGATGTAATGATAAAATTTGTACAATTAATACTGAGATAGATAAAACAGTTTTATGGAAGATGAAATGTTATTGTTACAATTAACGCTAGCAGACATTACTATCACTTATTAAGAGTATGACTCGTTGTAATGTGAAGAATTCAGTACTAATTTATAACATTATTATCATATCGGCATGTCTTGTTCCTTAGGAAAGCAGAGGACACCGAGTGTCAAATACCTGTATCCTTACGGACCTGGCGAGCTTCTTCCACGTCCAATGTCCACCTGTTACTATCATTATTCTAAAGATATATTTTTTAAAAAGTCGTGCGGGCTCTGCCTCTTAAATGCTCTGTGCCACACACAAACGTCAGCTGTCAAACTGTCAGGGAGCTGTCATTGTGTCAAATTTGTCACGATAGCGGCGATAACGGTTTTCTCAAAACTGATAAGGGGTAAAGCATTACTTGTAGATAGATACGTGTCGTGAACATTATTTTCTTCTTATTTTATTAAAGAAAACATTTTTAAAATAACTAGTGTTCTAGATATGTATGTATATTAGTGTATGACCGAAACTTCGGTTTTGGTTTCAGCCGAAATTAAAAACAAGACTTAAAATTTGGTTTCGGCTGACAAACCTGGTTTGGTCGGACACTAATGTATATATAACTGATTTGTGACATTGCTTTTTTACCTTTTTTATATATACATATCATGGTGGTCTTCTTGTCAAGCAGACGACCACGTTCTTCTGGTCATCAGAAACGTTAATACGCAAAATATTAATATGTGGTGTTTAAGAGCACCGAACACATCTGTGACTAAATTCACTTCGGACTTCGGTCCTACTGACGTATCGGGATATTTCTAAGCTTCCTTTATTCAACATTAACAACATTGTTCTATGTGGAGAGCCATAAACTCATTTTCTACTTTTCGTATAAAAATTGCTCATAACTTATGGTTGGCTAGCCACTTTAAGACTAATTTTTGTGGCCTTTTGAAAATTAGATAAAATTCTAAACAGGTATAAGTAGGTAGATAGGTAGGTAAATTATATAAAATTCTAAACAGGTAATTCTGTAAGAGTAATGATATTTTGGATGTCTGAGTAATTTCTAGTACCGAATATTCCAAGACAGTTTTTTTAAAGTTAACATAATAAATGTACTATATGCAGGCTAGAATATTCATTTAGATTTTACCAGCCATTAAAATTTCACATAATTAAAACACTCAACAGACGATTAAAAATAAACTTTTCTTTTGTTACAGATGCGATGGGTAAGTTCGGCGAGTCACCAGGAAGCGTCGTAAATCAATGCGGGCTGTAAAAATCGCTAACAAAAATTCCAATCTTCATAAAACAGAAATAATTACGGTCGCTGGCCCATTTTTTCAACGCAAAATAAGTCAATCGGGCAACACTAGGAGTCGGCCGAGGATTCGCCTCGCGTCATAAACTTTGATTAGGTCATTAAAGCATGTTAATTTATTGGCGTTCGAACAACTCTCATTTGTAATAAACACACAAAAATCACCTATTAAACTTTAAAGGTAACGTTTAAAATATATTTTGGATGTCCTCTAGTGTTCAAGGCGTTTTCAAGTCTCGTTAATATTGACGGACATTGGATAATCGTCTTTATTGCTTGAGACCATAAAATTATATTTTGGTAGACAGTACTGTTATATTGATCTAAACAATTAATATTTTTAGTACGAATCTTCATTTTACAACTGTTCATATATTGACTGTCTTCTATAGCATAAATTATGATCATTTCAACACACTACTAGATGGTTAAAGCTTGTACTTTTATGGTAACATAGGAAATGCCATAGAGCAAACAATTAAAATAAGTTGACATGCCTTGTATTTTTGCCCTGTTCGGTGAAATATTCATATATATTTATTCGTATATTGAACATAATAATTCGATATACAAAGTAAATAAAACCGTTCGCTTACGTATTCATGCATGTCGTCAAAATGACATATTCATTCCAATTTCAAAAATCAATGTTCGAATCCGTTTCAATTTTGATGCGCCCGAAATTTTTGTCAGCTCGCAAACGGTGAATTCATTTTATTTGGCGCGAAATACACGTAACGCAATGCATAAAATAAATTTGATTCAAACAATATCAATCGGACACGAGAACACACTCAGGCGGTTTTCGTTTTGCTATTTATCATAAAATACGGACGCGCCGCTGAAATTAAAGGATACCGTCTCATTCCTTTGAGCGTCAACGGAAAGAGAGGGATGCTGTTGCCTTTTTCTGTTTTTACCATATCGTGTTATCGACTTATCCGACTTTATTTTGATTTGTTTATGTCGGTTTGCCGTACAATATTAATTACCGCTTTAATGGGCTTCGATTCTTTCGCGTCGATCGTGACCTACGTATTTTCTTCAAGCTTGTATTCTCCGAGTCAACAGCATAATCATAAACAGCGTTGTATATTTCAATTTCCTAATACACTTATATATCTTAGTGTAAGTTATTCAAAATGTGTAATAATCATAAAATGTTTATTACGAAATCGTCGGTTCGACTTTCACTGTAAAAATAGTTAAAACCAGTTTAAATTTCCATAGACAAGCTCGCGTTTTTTCACCCGTGGAGTATTCATTCATCACTGGTGTACAGTCTGTATAGTTATCAGAATATTCGAAAACATCGAGCAAGCAAATATCGTGCTGTAATGCACTTCCATTGTCTCCCGTGTAATCACTGCCTACGGACCTCCAAAAGTGATTAATGGTTCCGCGCCGCCAGTACCGTACAAATGTGGTTAGCTACTAATGATATGTATCTAACATGTGCATTATTCGTTAATTAAACACAATAGGCTGTTTCGATAAATGCCACGGTCAGTCGGGAAAAAAGTAATAAATCTCCATGCTATGGTCAAGTCGCCTTGACTATCTACAAAAAGGTTGCCAATAGATTACAATGAAGTCTAGCCTTAGGGCTAAAAACGTAATTGAAATGAAGTATTGGTTTTTTTTCCAATGAAATAGTATGAAATGCACATGAGCAAAATATTATGTATACGTAGGTACATATACCCTATGCTAAGATAAATTTTTAGTTATTAATTGTAACTAAAATAAAAATCAATACGTGAAATATGAAGTCGGTGGATAACAGTTTTAAATGATTTTAGACTTTAATAATTGGTAAGTTATAATACCGTACTGACACAATAATATTAATATCACTATCATGTTCTATGAACCAACGAGTATATAGGCACATATCATAGAAATAAAAAAAAAACGCATAATTAATGACATATGACAGGGAAAATAAATAGACATTGCAAATTAACAAACAATTAGCGTACATAGCTGACATGAAAACGTTTAATAATCAACGATTTGTGTAATTGTTGCAACCTTTCCAAGATGGCATGATAAACTGTCAGATTGACGTATGATTAACAAGTGTTGCCTGTCACTGTGTTGCCATTATATAAAATCTGATTAGAAATCGTTTTGTGTGCATGTTATAATGAAATTCTTAAAATACAAGTCCAATTGTTACACGTTTATAATAGGTGTGAAAATTAAGATTTACAATATGCAATGTAAGTTACTCAGTGTTTTTGTGTTTTACCTACATTACAATTGCATGTTCTTGTCAAGCAGAATTAGATATTACGATTCTCTAATCTTTTTGAATTCTCATAATCCGAAAAAATGCGCGTTAAGATTATTGAAATTGATATACTATCTATTACATATTCCGTACTCAATCGAAATTGACCCACTTCGAGTCTAAATCTCGTGATTATGTTATGGTTGTAAAGTATGGAAAAGAAACGTGAAGGATTCGGTCCCCAGAACCCATTTATTTTACTGTTATTGTTAACAGCTTGTCGGAGTCACGAGAAACCGCTAAGCGTTCCGTTGACACGTACCAAAACGATCGAATCGAGCGAAGATTCAAATTTCGAACGCAAAATCCAAGATGGCGACCTTCGCAAGCCGTATATCAATCGTGATTTACGCGCCACGGTCGAGGTCGACGGCCGGCCGAATTTCGTTCAGAAATGCACTCGCCGAGTAATTTATTTGTGACCATCTATTATTTTGTAGACTCACGAGGTCCTAAACGCAGCTGACATTAATATATCATTTTACGCGACGGCGCAACTCACTTTATAGGCTTCTCGCTCGCTCCTACGTCCCATTCATTCGTTTGAGAGGGACAGAGCTACGGGGGCGCGTAGTTTGCGTTTTCACTTTTTATAGTAGCAATATATTTGATCAGCTGATCGTCATGACGTTTACTGCGCGTGTGGCAATGTGTAATGTTTTTCATAATTTATATTAAAGTAGTTTTGTGTTTTTATTCATGTTGGTGTAGGTCAGGGTTTATTTATAATGTTGAACACTTATCTAATGGTAATATTGGCTTCCGTGCGGCCGGTGTTGACATATAAATTTCGCGTATCGACGTTTTTTGGTGGATCGCGCTTATTCATGCTGCGGTGTGGCCATAGATTACAATATCCCATTCATAATTATGTTTTCGATTTGGTTTTAATATTATGATTTAAATGCCGTGTACTGTATTTAAATGGCTGTACTGGTTTTATAATTACTCACTTTATTAAATTTTAATAGCGTCCCTCAGAATTAACTTCAATTATCGCTTTGATAGCTCGTTGGTACATACATCTTATTTCAGTCAACTAAGTAGTATTCTACAGCTTCGATACCTGAAAATATTAATACTAATTATTTTAAACTCTATATTATTCCTATCGGATTTGTGCTCGGTGTATGCCAATAGGACGGGATGTAAACGTAACTGATGAAACTAGTGACTGTACTATACTCTTCTGCGTATCTCTTAGGGAATTATAGGCGTGATGTTACGATATGTAATATTATGATATAAAAATCAAAGTGTTAATGTATATTTCAGTAAAATTGACTGTATGGGCAGAAATAAGTGTGTGCTGCTGCGTGCGTCGCGCGTAGCTCGCACGTGGTCGCTGTAAATATTTTTGGAGGCAATCGATTTCCGAAATCCATTCTGTACCCTCGCACCGGCGCTCCACGCGCTCGCCTTAATGTGGATATGCCCTTATTATAAATTATATCATTTATACTTTTATACCGAAATACATTGTGGCCGCAGTTATAAAGTCTAACACATTTTTTAGAAGATATTGAAATAAAAATTGTGCTACTTTATGTGTTATATTTGTGTTATATTAAACCGATTATTTTGAGTATATGATTATAAGAATAGTGTTTAAGTATGTATGTATGTATTTGTTTTAGATGTCATTTTTAATTGATGTTCAATATTTCTTATAAATATTTTTCAATCCGAATAGAGCACTGATGCTATATGGTAAACAATTTACTATTCAATTACAGATTCCGGTACATTAAGTAATACATAAACAGAAAATGGAATATAGATAAAAACTGTTATGATACGATTAACATATATTATTATAATTTTGAATAAATTCTTCACAAATATAAGTGCATTTTTATCTTTAAAGAACAACAAATAATTTTAGTTGTTATTTCGATTAAAATTATCTTACACGGGATTACCAGCGGCTTAGACAATACCTGTCTCATTACGTCCGCTTATCGCCTCATTATATTCGCTTATCGACTCCTTACACTAGCTTATCGTCTCATTTGTAATTAACCATTAATTATATTCAATTGTTATTATCGATATTACATATTCTTATAATTGGTGTACATGTAATACGCTTTTAATAGAGATTTTTATCGCGTGAATAGTTTAAATATTGTTATGCGTAACGTTGGTACGTATTTTGTTAGCATAAACTAAGCAAAAATCGTTAAAACAACCAGTTTTGTTATAGTTATAATAATCTAATATGATCATGAGGTGCGGTGTCCATTGAACGTGAAGTGAAATATGTTTAACAATAGCACTTTTATGTCCCACTGCTGGTCACGGATCTAGTACAAGTGCGGGAGACGTGTGCATAATCGACCTCAATGCTCTGTAACTTCGCAATGATAGCATTATTGTACATGTCAAACATTTTCATTCCGCCTTTTTCCGAATCCCACAAACTTCCACCCGTCTATAATTTCTGCAATATACAAATCCGTCTTCCACATATTAAAAATCGTATAAAAGTACATCTGCCATTGTGATAAATATAGATATTATTAGCAAATAAAAGACAGTCGAAATGTCTTATCCATAGTAATCCACAGGCATTAGCGCGTATCGTACGGGCCTAGCGTCATTAATCTGCGTGACAGTTCAAAATTTAGTTACAGGGGGCCCCCGCGCCCGCGCCCCCCAACTTTTTGAGCTGTGCGGAGTGCTCGAACAGTTTCAATGTGGAATTCCGTGCTATATGTGTTGGGAAGTAATGATAGGAGAGAGAAAGCAGAAGGGTTTTTGTAGGAGTTGGAATAAAATGACGTAATTATGGTGTAATAGAAAATATGTAATACAATCGAAGTGGAGTCTTAAACTCCACTTCGATTGTACGAACCTCGTGAAGGTCTTAATATCAAGTGAAGTGTCCCTTATTATATGAACCTTATAAACCTTTTAATATGAATTTGGTTATGAATGTGTTAATGACCTAGAATTGTATTGGAATGCCGTGGGTGCCCTGAACTAATCTCTCTTACGTTCTTTATAATGTAATACTAAATAGAATTGTTGGTTCAGTGGTTTGTGTCGCTCACTGCTTAGATGGGGGTTGCGGGTTTGATTACCGCGTCGGACAAATATCTATATGGTGTTCAGAACAAATTAATCTTCGTGTGGTTGTAAGAAATACTTATAATATATTTAGGTATATTAGAAATAAGATGGCCGTTTTTGGTTTTCTCCAGAGTTGTTTTTTTATTTGACTAAAAAATGTTTAACAATATTATGTAGTTTTGTGATTTGTTAATACTACATTTTAAAATCATTACCTCCTCAATTAATTCAAAGCACAATTGTTCTGGAACCAATGAACGAATACAAAAACAAGCATCTCTGATTTCGTCCGGGTCTCGTGTCTAGGTCTCGCCACACATTAGTTACAACATATAGATATTGCTATAACTGCACGGTTATAAGTTATATCGTGTTACCTAAATTACCAGGCTCTCATGGAGCGGGTGTGCTATATGGAAGTAATTAGCGTTCTGAGTATGTACAAGGCGAGGCGTGTTGCTGGCAGCACCGCGGGGCGTCTCCCCATTGGGCTCTGCTATTACTAGACGGCGTGCCGCTTCTCCGCAATGTGTGTATCTGTTTAGGATTGACAGCCACGTTGACGATTGAGTAGGATTTTTATGAAATCAGTAATTACGCTTTTATATTGATATTTCGCTCGTGGCTCGTATTTTGGATTTTTGCCCGGCGTTTGGCAACACGCTACCATCATTGTAGGATTAAGGCCAGTCTGCCACCTTGGTCAAATCCAATTAAATTTCACACGCGGTAGAGAATTTTTAAATTATTTCAGATGCATCGTAAAATGCATATGTATATAATATTATTGTTTCACTGTGTATAAATAAGTATATTCCACATAAAAACCGTTCAAAGTTGTCGTAACATAGTCATTAACTCTTTTATCATTCCAATGTTAGACGGGAATCTTCTCCGCCCTTTCTTCTTTAATAGCTGTATCTGCTAGACAATGACAATTACATTCTGCCATGATATTTTATTTTATTTATTTATTTGTATTGGCATTTTATGCTCAAAACTTTGACCTTCTTTTGACGATTCTTTTTCGTTCGCGCATTCTTCTTAATTAATAAAATTTACGCAGATGCTGCCGCAACCTCTTGTGAGGTTCGCGATGTTACGCGAGAGGCCTCTTCGCCCTCAGGGTGCTTCCTTTGCGTCGAGAGGACTCTTGTGGTAGTGCGGGCGTCTGGTTTCTTCTAGTTGCGAGTTTTTCGTTATAGTAAGTAAGCCAAATACATGTTGACCGTGTTAGGTCAGAGTTACATATGTATGTATTTCGTTTATGGTGTTATAAGTTATATAACGACTGCTAGTTGAGAAGTGCTGGATTCAAATTCCGTGTCGTGTTATATTGAATTTTTTAACCTAGAAATTTCTATTTTAAATTTCTTGTAGTGGCTCGCATTATAGATTTGTGCCCGGTGTATGGCAATAGGCTCAATGCTGTATTCTAGAAGGTAAACGTAACTGGTGAAACGTGTTAG
>DWFO01005786.1:0-10302 GCA_018246595.1 Mimoniades nurscia nurscia
GAGAATGCCATTAGGCATTAAGTACGCCCTTGTACCCCTTAGTTTAAGGTGTTACATAAGTATAAATAAATAAATAAATAAATAAAAAAAACTAATACGTATTTTTAAAATGTAATAGACGTTTGTAATTATAAGTACGACGCATAAGGAACAAAAAATATAGTAATTGTGACGTCAAGATATACAGTCAATCGCCAATGCTACAGCAGTAAGACAGAAATCGTTTAGTTGGAGCTTGGAGCACGCTAGTTCGACGGGATAAATAAATCACAGATTAGACTTCAACATCGCTTCCAAGTTGACGTAGTAAGCATCTGCGTTAGCGGCGTAAATGCAGATTAAAATTCCATGCACATTAATAGGTATAATAGTGACTTGCACATTTTCTCCTAATCCTCTTATCGTTGTGTATTGTTACTGAATTGTCGATACAAATCCATCGTCATTATCATTATGATTCACAAGATATGTTGTAACGTTGACAAACTAACGGTTGTTAACGATAACCCGTTTAATGAGTACTCATACATTTTTTACGTAAATAAACGGTGTTAGAAGTGTTCAAGAAGATAAAAGTGAGTAAAGTCATTTTCACGAGAAAATAACTCCCGCCGCGCCGATTAGGTAACTTAGGCTCGAAAAATACACGGAAGCAGTATGATAGATAACGCGTAGGATCGAGTGATTAAGAGATGACTTTTTCATTGTGGAGCAATTGGACGTAGTTACACGTAAAGGATCCAATCCACAATATTGTCAAAAATGACTTTCGTGTACCAAACTGATGCTACGTATCGATATTATCGGTCAGTAAAAAAGACCCACGTTAAAACAGCTGTTTTCCACTGATTATTAAGATCAGAACCAACCCACATATGTATATCTATATGAATATTTCCTTCAGGCTTATCATATGCTGGCTGTAACTCTGTTTGCACCCCGCCGCTGGACACACGCCCACAAGACCGGAAGGTTTGTAGCATTTTCCACCATACTGTTTCAATGTGTATTTTGTGTTAATTTATTTCTGGTCTCTTTCACTCTGTTTCCTACTACCCGGGCTGATCTCAACGTGAAACGTGTCAGCCATGCTTTTAACAATCGTAAAATAACAGAAGTATTTATAGAAACTATGGAATATACGTAATATGTACAAACAATTATAGACACAGAGACTAGATACGGCGAACATATGATTTTTTTTACCTCTCAGGGTAGGCAGAGAGTATGCGCCAAATATCTCTATCTTAACGGACCTGCCTTGCTTCTTCAATAAATCTGTCTCTTCGCATATGCACGCCCTATTTATAGACATCTAATTCCCCCACCAATCGGTATTTGACCTATTTAGTCTAGATGGGGGAGTCTTGAACTACTCGGCAACTGTGTCCATTACCAATTATTTATTTAATTTTCTACTTAGATATACTAATGGTTTTTTTTTTCAATTTCACGCTGATACTTTGATCTGATATTAAGTAAATTCGTAACACTGCGCCTAAACGTAATATCTCAAAATCTAGATACATTCGCGGAGATTAGATTTATATCTTACTGTGACATTTTCGCTTGATAATGGCAAATCTTATTTCAAAAATGTTTTTTATGCTAGTGTATAAATGCTTCTTTACCATTAAAGAAACTTATATAAGTTCGACTCTTTGGCAAGAATTCGGAAAGCTAACCTAGCGTTACTTTTACTTCCAGAAAATCGCAAGTAATAAGGAATATAGTTGATAGGAAGGCAAAATAGCTATTGTAGTAAAGTAATAGCTATTGTAGTAAAGTAAGGTAAAATTTTTAATTAAAGAAGATATAATTTATTGACATAATAACCTAGGTGTTCCACTAGTATTAAGTTTAAAGCAAAATTTAGCAAACTTCATGGGCACCGTGAAGGAATAATTAGCTTTGCACACCCGACGAGCTGCCAGCGTAAACGAATTACAGAAGATTCACCTAAGTTTCTTGTTAACGGAAAAGGTTAAATTATCGTGTAGCTTAACGAAACGAAAGCAAAAATACTTTTGCTAGATAATACATAACATATCGTCAATATATCCGATATGTTACATTGATAAAAAGTGGCTCATGATTAGGATACATATGTAGATGTAGTAATTGCTTTTCGACTGCCTACACTTGCACGTGTAAAGTGCTCATTGAAAGAGTTTTGGCAATCGAAAAGCTGAGGATCTAGTTTAGAGGGGTACCTAAGAAGATGCCAAAGTGGAGAGCAGCCTTATAGTATGGATTGAAGAAGTAGTCTCGAAAAGAACGCTTCGGTTTCTCAGCAAATCGAAAGCAAAGTGAACCGCAATATATGGATGACAGCCAATGTAAATTGGCAACGATTTTGTTACTGGCGCCACGCTAATAATACCAGTATGAGGTTGTGTTGACTATTAAATTCGAATTAGATCTGAATTAAGCAAACACTAGATAATCTGAACATAGACTTTGTATTGTTTTATTGTCGAGCATCTAGACTAACGATATATATATATACATAGCTACAAAACTTTGTTTTGTTTCTTTCATAAAAATGTAACGTACTCGTAAGATAATATGTGGCCCAAAGATATGTCTCACAAAAATTACTCTTGTAAACAAAAACGGACGATTGCGATTCCTAAAAATATCTTACATCAACAAGAAAGTATTTATATCTTAATAAATATACCTCGTAACATCAGTACCACGTTTCAAGACCGTCAAGCAATGCAATAAACCCTTAAGAGGGTCTTAAACTAAAATGCTTTGCGAAAACAAACAATTATTTCCACGGACTTATATTCCGCTCATTGCAGTAAAATTTTTGCTGCGTTAGGGTTGTCACGAATATTTCACATAATCCCATTATTTCTATAGACATTTATAAACAAATGCAGCTCAATTTTTAAATTTGGAATCAAGGCAATAAGCAAATTAAAAATCACATAATAATTCAGGCTGCTAGAACCACAAATGCCTAACTGCATTTTAGCAACTTTTGACTCATTTGCGTTTTCATAATGTAGAATTTCAGTGCATGTTATGTACACAATTTTAGGCCACTCTGATATTGGTAGGCTAAAAGTTAATAAAATGTAATAAAGCCACTCTGATTCTAGCAGCCCCAATTATTGTTTCAACCGGAAGCCAGTGCTAAAAGCCGTGCAGATCCAATTTAATGATATTAAATCGATTTCACCATATATTTTGAGTATACTTATAAAACTTTAATTCTAGGGGACATATTTAATAATCATTTTAGCATTCAGACATATAGTATGTTTTTGTAAATTAATTCGAATACAGAAGTTACCATAGTAAAGCAAGTAACCGAAGTACTGTATTAATTGTTATACACAACAATATTATAATAGAAAATGGTATGAATAAATACGTACGATTAATTAATGAATAGTATTCAATATTCATTCAATATTTGCAACACATTAATATTTTTTTTTACTGTTCTCTAATAAAATCAATATCAGCTCTTGCTTCATTTATATTAAACACTAAAAATAGTTGCGTATCTACATTTCGTTAACTTCTAACGTCATTTCTAATAGAATCGAAAAGGTTTTTTTTCATACTTTTCATAGATAACAACCCTTACGGTGATGATACTCTTACACGTACTGATGCGAATTGACAACAGTTCACTGAACTCCGCGCACTACTCTCAGAGCTCTGGGATAATATATTAGGTACGGTATGAATGAATATTATACTAAATGCAATAGAGTTCTCATGTTTACTCAAATATTATCACTCATTCAGTTGCTACATTGTGGGTCAGAATACTTTACACAAAAGTAGCACTGTCTTGTGGACAGAAACCAGTGAACATGTAAGAGAGCTAAGGGTGCATGCATACCAGCGTTGATCTTCTTCTACGTCGTTGCTACCTTGGCAGGGTGGTCGTAGTTATTGTCGCTAATGGATCGCTTAACCAACCATCGCCATTCCTCCCTGATGGCAGTCTCCCTTTTGGATACTAGAGATGATTATCCAGAACCATCCATTTACAAAGTACGCTTCGATAAAATGAGAGATATCCTAAAAGAAGGATCAAAAAGTTTTTCAGAAGACGATGTATGACAACTTTTATCAGCGTAAAAGTTGTGAAAAAATTGATCAGGAACGCTCCCGATGAATATTGTTGATAAGTTGCCTTCCTCTTTTCAACGTAAGCTTAACAATACCTGTATTATTTACGTACATTACGCAGGTATTCCTCTATAGCAGTTTATTCTGAGGCAAAGTGAAGTTGCTAACTAGACTTCCCAAGTTGCGAGAGAGATCTGAGCCCGATAATGGGATGCTTATGGGTTTCAGCCAAGTAAATATTGCAATAACACACCATGGATTATAACATATCTATCAGAAAATCTTAAGAGTTTGAACACAGAGTTTTGGATGGACTTTATTTAGTTTTACTAAATAAAAAGAACCTAAAATCACCCCTGTAATCCCTGAAGAGATAGGCGGAGAAATTTAGAACACTCCCACGTTTCACCAGTTACGTTTACGCCCCACTATGGAATAGGTGGCGAGCATATCGCCATACACCGGGCACATATCCAGACTTTAAGCCACTACTAGAAAATTGAAATTAGAAAAATTTAGTAATACCTACTCGACCCGCAAATTGAACCAGGACCTCTCGATCGACCGTCACACTTTCAACCAACACGACCATCAAAAACTTATCACGATTTGCATTTACTTGATTGTACCGCTCCTTTTAAACGATAAAAGATCTATGTAAAGTCAAAAAACAAATTCTAGAAGAAAATAGATATACAAACTAACACATATCAAGTATAAATTGCAACGAATAAAATCGGATCTCAAAGGTTGTTGATTTTATATAAATCTAGTTTCAGCATCCCGCCTCGTTAGCTTTAACCTGGTTTTGTTTAGATAACGTCTAGATACTTTGAAGACAGAACTAGCAAACGGACACATTCCACCTGCCAGCAACTCAAATAATTTCTAAATATAACAGAACTTTAGTTCCAGTTTTACTATAAGCCGATAACAGATATCTAGACTGTAACCTATTAAGCCACTACTGAGTCCGAGTTTTTGATCACAGCTGGAGAACGTCCGAATTCTGCACCATCCTGATCAGGTGTGTATTGGGACACGATGATACAAAGATCTATCCACATCTGAATATGTTAATTCACTGGCAATTCACAGTAAAGTGCCTCGTTGGTCGTATGTGTGACAAGTGCGACTACCACCGAGAGGTCCTGGGTTCAAATCCCAAGTCGGGCACTATTGGGTTTTTCTAACTGAGATTTTCTAGTAGTGGCTCAGAATCTAGATATGTGCTCGGTGTACAGCAATAGACTCACCATTTATTCAATAGAGGGAAACGTGGGAGTATACATCACTCCCCTGCCTACCTCTTCGAGGATTAAACATGTGTTGATATGTTATGCTAATGCACTTTGAAGGTGTAAGATAAGACCATGAGATAAAAAATTGTTACGAGCAGTCATTACTCAAAAACCCTTAGTTACTTATTGGTACATTAATCACCCTCGAAGACAAATCATCTCGTGTCCATAGATTTTGTACCGAAACATGATAGTTCTTTTTCTGAGTGTATGTATTATACTGGTATACTCCCCAAAATTAAACTGGAAGTTATGTATTTCTTACTCAAATAATCAGACAAGTACTACAGGCATAAAGAGATAATTTTTGTTTCACTCAAAACTCAAATAGGTACTAATGTTTTAATTACGAACCACTTGTGTAAAAGTGTGTAAAGAACCATCTTCAAAGTTACTAACAGGCAGTTTATCATTAGTACCTGTTAGAAAGTAAGAAGTTTTATAAACCTTAAATGCATTAAACTACTTTCCCGAGCTAAGCTATTATGCTTAAAACAAGCGCGTACCAGAGAGAGCTTCCTTTGAGTAGCTCAGAAGTAGGATTCGGTTTGTGTGCTTACAATCTCAGACAGTCAGACCGCTACGTCAGATTTGAAGATCTTCATGTCAATAACAAAAGGAAATAACGCAACCGTAATCCTGAGGTCATTAAACGTCATCACAAGATGTGATCACCGTCAGAAACTTAAACTCGCATTCATATTTTGATTTAACGGTTCAGATACTGGCTGATGGGGGAGTCAGCAGTCTCCGAAAGCTGACGTATGATGAGAGAGATGAATGTAGAAGAAGCACATGAGGCTGCAAGGGTTATTGGGAACTTCGTCTAATACGTCTCGGCATAAAATTATGATAATGACGGTACTCGTAACCTTGAGGTCGTAATTAAAGTGGGAGAAGAGAAAGATAATAAGCCATCTTTTCAGTTTCATCACATAGCTTTCATTATAAAAAATGTTATTTATATCAGAAAGTATATGACTACTAAACAAACAGACAGTTATACATTTTTACATCCGATAATGATATTGTTTAAGGTCACAACAATCAAAATGGCCCTCACTTATCTGCATCCTGACTGTCTCATGCAAATTCTATAAATATTACATAGTTCAACAGAAATGAAGTTTGATTTTACAGTTCTATTTTAGCTCTTTGTATAGAAGCTATTGTCTATCGGTCACCACATCTAATATTGAATGAAAGTAAAATAATTGTTGAATCCGCTATCAGTCCTTATTCAATATAGCTAATTAGGTATCATAATTACATATTCCTAACTCTGAATTCTCTTATCTCTGGAAGATTACTCTGACCATACATGGTTAATGATAACTCAATACAGCTGAATCAGTGCCGGTTACCCGTGAAAATAGACTCTAGCCAAAGCACTGATTTGAACACAAATACTTGTTGTGTTGATGTATCTATTTCACACACATACAATAGCTTTGATTGTCAAGGACGTGAAGTATCACGTCTAGAGCACCAATCGACCGGATCCGGGATTTGATCCTCAAACCTTTCGATCGGCAATCAAACTTACAACCAACATAACCAACGAGGTAATCAAACCTACCTATCTATACCTGCTATCTATACCTATCTATATCTAATCTGCCTCTATATATCTACCTATCTATACCGCCCTATCTATACGCACCTATCTATACCCACCTGTCTATACCTTCCTGTCTATACCTACCTATCTATACCTACCTTAACTAAACTTTATATAAGCTGCATCTACATATCTATATATAAATGTAATAAACGAATATTTACTTTGTGTGTGTCACACATGTTATGTCAATGGTTCACGAATCGAATTGCTCGGCGAAGCGTTATGGGTTCAATCTCCACCTAACTTGTGTGACTTAGGTGGAGATTGAACCCATTAGGTGGACTAGTACCTATAAATGTATTTATTTTGAAATTTATTTATGCACATTATGCTTGTTTGTTAGATTTACAAGTTGCTTGAGAGAGAGAACAATAGATGCTTTAGATTAGATGAAGGTCTGTGAATTGTTCCAAGATAATGTTTATTATAGAAACAAAAAGGTTCCGAAATTCGGATAATAAGAGAAGGAATCGGTTTCCACTTTCACGTCAAAATAAGGGATATCAACAAAATTATAGCTCTGGTTTTATTACTCTAATCCATAAGTGCAGTCGCGCTCATAAGAATAAAAGATAGAGCGCGGTACCTACATAAAAAATGTTTCAATGACGTCATGGCCCTTCGGAGTACTTTGTGTAAAAAGCACATAAAGTATTGGTTCTTTTCATTTATCGAAATGAATATCAATTGTATTGATTACTTTCTGCATAGCGTCAAAATCAGCAACATTCGTATTTTCTGGCCAATGCCATTATCTCTTGGCATTACAATTATACACTACAGGGCTGGCGAAACGGTAAAATATTTTGAGATAGACAAAGGGTACAAAAATATAGAATTTACCCTGTAGACCGAGTCGGGAACCGCAAAGAGGTGAGAATTCGGCAACATCGCGGTCAGTAAAAGATACAATCAGCGTGGTAAAAGATACAATCAAATTAAATACAGCACCGACAGCAGTAACGGCTAACCTAAGTGGGAGCATATAATTAGTCTATTTCGGGCGATTCGTTGTAATGGCCTTGTGACACGCCCATCTAATCGAAAGTAGATTAGTCCGAACGTCATGACAGTGGTCACCATAACACCGGAAATACCGAGAACTTTTATAAAGCACATAGAAAAAATTGAACTTAATAAGCACACGAACAACACAAAAGGAACGTAACATAATCGTAACATCACGCCTGTTATCCCCAAAGAGGTAGGCAGAGAAGTATAGAACACTAACCTTGTTTCACCTGTTACGTTACGTCCCACTATAAAATACGCATTGCCATACGCCAGAGAAACATCCAGATCCCGAGCCACTACTAGACAATCTAAATTAGACAACACCTAATAGTGCTCGACCTGGGATTTGAACTCAGGACCTCCCGATTGGCAGTCGCCCTTGCAACCCCAACACAACCAATGAGGCTATCAAAACAAGAACTTATTCGGAAACGTCGAAAACGCGCATGTGGAAATGGAATGATATATTCATAGATTGACCGTTGTAATAAATGTTTGAACATGGTAATGTGATCTGAGTTATACCATCAATATAATAGTAATCTGAAAAAAAAACCCTTGAAGTCTCATGTTATATTTCGATGTGTCATAAGTACACATCTTAAAAGAATAAGCTTTAGCATCTTTAAAAACATCGCCTACGTACACTTTCTGCCGTTTTTAGCAACTTTTGCTCTACGACGCCAGTTTTCTAGTGGGCTGAAAACAGCCGTAGGTTAATCCGCAATAACCTCGCTAGAACTGCTGGTCACTGCCACGATGTGACAATCAAAGTCAGCAACAGGTTGCGTCACCACCGTCGCTTCTTAGTGGCATTCAGTGTCATGGGAAAATTTTAAACAATAATCGACTGACACTAAATTATCAGCAATTAATATAAACATTTAATATATGTATGCATATATTAAGAACAATGATTGCTTTTGGAATAATGGTATATTGTGTGAATGAATGACGACGAAAGAATATTTGGTTAGGCTGCAAAATTAATTCCAACAAATTTCTAGAATGAAGCATTGGTACCTACTTACTATTTGCAGTACTCACTACTTACAGTACCATGGCTATTATACACTAATGTTTTAGTCACTGCTACACCTAAATTAAATATGTATTATAAGATGCATGCTTATATACAAATTTATAATAATAATAATAATAATATAGACATTAGTTTTTTTAAATGGATAAGTGCCCGGTATATGGCAATAGGCTCACCACCTATTCCATCGTGGGACTTAAAAGTAACTGGTGCACCGTGGGAGTGTTCTACATTCTTCTGCCTACCTCTTCGGGGATTACAGGCGTGATGTTACTTTTAGATTTGAAACATTTTATGCGCGGCATATAACAAACAATACTTGGTGCGCGGGTTACTTTGAAACAACTTAAGAATAATTCATTTGGATTCAACATATTTTTTAACTTGGAACACTTAGCCAACGCATTCATCTTACCGCCATTTCACTGGCTTGACTATTGTAATAATAATTATCGTAACTTCCGGTGACGTCACAATCTCTGAGACCAATTATTATCAACGAAAATAATAATAAACAAATCACGACTCACGACACGTGTTTAACGTTTCTTCTTTTGACATTTTCAATAACCTCGTGACGTCACACCACCCAACTTACCCCAACACGCGGATGCTGAACGCGCGCGCTGCAAGGTGAACTCCCAGCGAGACAGACACTCGAAGGTGTCGGAAACCACTTGACTGTCCAAGGGCCAACGAATCCGAAGCGTTATAAACTGATACCAATAAAAGCTAAAATATATCCTTGCTGATATATTGCATTCTATAGGTGATCGACAGCTAACCGCGAGCAGTTTTTAATGAACGGGTACCGTGAGTAAATTTTTTTTTATTGGTGAAGTACCTGGCGAGATGTGGGTGGTGTTTCAAGAATTCTAATGAAACTTAAAATGTATAGAACATTCAAAAAGACATTGACAGACAATAGACACAAAAGACTGCCTCGTTGGTCGTGTTGGTTGGAAGTGCAATTGCCGATCGGGAGGTCCTGTGTTCAAATCCCGGGTCGGACACTACTGGAATATTTTATTTAAATTTTCTAGTTGTGGCTCGGAGTCTGGAAACGTGCCTAGTGATACACTAGGCACGTTGCCATACGGCAGTAGGTTCATTTCCTTTTCCGTGACGGAATAAATAATAATAATAATAATATCTTGGGACATCTCCACACACGGTCATCTGATCCCAAAGTAAGCATCAACAGAGCTTGTGGTATGGTA